>LPNX010396450.1:344054-381594 GCA_001517045.1 Pseudotsuga menziesii | reverse complement strand
AGATTCTACAATTTTGTTTTACAATCCATGTTTAAGGGAGGATTTTCCCAAGTTGGTTTTGCCTCTTTCCTTGTTTCATATGGACTTGCAGTATGTAAATGGGTGACTAAGCCTTGTTGCTAGGCCCTATATTTTTATTTATTACTCATAAATTCAGGCTTAAGGGGGGGTGTTAGAATAATCAACCCATAGTATTTACCCACTTAGACATTAATTCATTTATTTTTGTCTTATTTGCCTAGTCCATGAGTCCCACCATGTGCAAGTTGCCAATTGCCTATCCATAGAGGTCAAACTTGCCATTATTGACTCATGTAGCGCTTGGGAAAGCCTTAGGAATCAAATCTGCTTTATTCCTGGCCTCCTAGGCGCCCTTCTGCTTTTTCTGCTTTATACCCTGCTTTTTCAGTGTTTTAAGGCACATAGGAAAGCAAGACTAGGTGAGGTGAATCAGCTTTGTTTCCTCTTCCTCCTCCACTCTTTCCTCCATGAAAAAGCATGTATGAGTTGTCATTTGACCACTCTTTAGCTTGCCTATGCGCCCTTGCTAATTCGTGGGGTCCTTGATAGATTTGGGATCAGCTTTTTACACCTATGGGGGATTTGCCTATTTTGGGTAAGCCTGCTTTATGCTAGATTTGGATGCTTCCTTATGCATTTGATTTGCTCATGTATTCTATATATTAAGCAGCCTATGTTATTACAGGGTTGGCTATTGTACACTCAGTTAATATAATTTTGTGTTACAGCTCCATTTTCAGTCTCCATTGTTGATAATTTTACATGATCAATTGTTAATTGTTGTGGGTGAAATTAATCTACTGCAGGCCTGAATTTCTACACAATCTCCATCCATATTGCTTTGCTAGGATGCATGCCTTTCATCCCGACTCGAAGGTACTCAGCATTCCCCCTTCATGAAGTCCTTACATTTCTGTCAAGAATAACATCATCCTATAACTCTTTCATATATTCAGGTGCCAAATCATCAACTGAAGGAATCTGTATGTTTATTTCCTCATCCATGATCATAGGAGGTTCATACAGTTTAAGATTCTCAACATTGATAATTGAATAAATGTGCATGTATAGAGGTAAATTCAAGCGAAAAGCATTAGTACCGATCTTTCCCAAGATCTCAAAAGGACCATACCTGATAGGCTTAAGCTTTTTACCTTCACCTTTCATTATTTCTTTGGTGATATGTAACCAAACTCTGTCACCTACCTGAAATTGATGATCAACACGATGCTTGTAATGCCTGGCCTTGTGCTTTTCCTGGCTCTTCTCCAACTCTTCCTGAACTGCCTACTGCACTGCTTGGATTCTCTGAATGAACTTTAGAGCTTTGTCTGCATCATGATGTCCATCCACTGCATCTTTTCCAAAAGAGAAATCCATCGGTGTTTTTGGCAGATAACCAAAACAAGTTTCAAAAGGAGATCTTTTTGTGGAAGAATGAACTGCATGATTGTAAGCATGCTGTATATACTGCAACTGCTCATCCCAAAGTTTAGGATGTTTACTACAACATCCTCTGAGCAGCTGAATCACTATTCTGTTTACTACCTCTATTTTCCCATCAGTCTGTGGATGAAAATTTGTACTTTTCTTAAGTTTGGTATCCATAATCTCCCATAAAGTTGACCAAAATTTTCCCAAGAACCGAGAATCCCGATCAGATACAATAGACGTTGGTAGCCCGAAATGTACCCAAACATTTTGAAAGAATAAAAGAGTTGTTTGTTCAGTAGTGATCTGCTTGTTACATGGCATTAAGATACACATTTTGCTGAATCTATCCACAACCACATATAGGTAATCATGCCCTTTTCTAGACATAGGTAGTCCTCCTACAAATTCCATAGAAATGCTTTCCCAAGGACGAGAAGAAACTGGAAGAGGTGTGTACAAACCCAATTTCCTATTGCTAAGCTTACTCGTTGCACACATAACAAATCCTTGTATATATTTAGCTACATTTTCTTGCATTTGAGGCCAATAACAATGATTCTGCAATAATGATAGTGTTTTACTTACACCAAAATGTCCTGCAATCAATGAACTATGTGCTTCTCGAATCACATGCACTCTCTTTTTTCTGGAATACAGAGTTTACCAAGATGATACAAGAGTTGGTTATGCACATAATAGTTCTCTTCCTGTTTACCATGTATTAGTGATGCATATACTCCCTTAAAATCTTTATCTTCTACATACTGTTCAATATAACTTTCATGTGTTAATGAACTGTTTTGAAGAATGATTGAAGCATTTGTAGGTGGCCTTGATAACATGTCTGCTACCTTATTATGAATTCCCTTCTTGTACTTAATTATGAGATGAAACTGTTGTAAGAACCCCATCCATCTTAAATGCCTACTTTGTTGTATTTTAGTTTGAGATTGTAAATATTGAAGTGGCTGATGATCAGTATGTATGACTGTCTCTTTTCCCATGATATAATGTTTCCACTTCTTCACACTCTGTACTAAAGCATACAACTCTTTGTCATAGGTCGGATAGTTACTCATCGCAGTAGAGAACGTTTCTGAATGGTAACAAACTGGCTTCCTTCCTTGCATCAAAACTGCTCCCATGGAAAACCCACTGGCATCGGTTTCGATCTCAAATGGCTGCTGCAAATCTGGCAATGTCAGAACTGGTGCTGTGCTAATTTTTTCCATTAAAGTGTCGAAGGCTCTCTGATGCTTGCCTCCCCACTGGAAAATTTCTTTAACACTTGTTAATGCATGCAAACACGCAACAATGGAGGAAAACCCAGAAATGAATTTCCTCCAATACTGAACCGCACCCAGAAAAATTCTGATTTCAGTAACGGTGTTAGGCCATGGCCAGTTTACAATGACAGCAACCTTGGTTGGGTCCACTCGCAAGTGTCCTCCACCAATGATATGGCCTAGATATACTAAAGAAGTTTTAGCAAATTCACATTTAGACATGTTTACATAAAGCTTTTCCTTTCTCAGTACATCTAGAATTTTTATCATATGTACAACATGCTCTTCCCAGGTGTTTCTAAATACAAGGATATCATCTAGATACACAATTAAAAAATCATCAATGAATGAATGAAATACATCATTCATGACCCGCATAAAAGTAGCAGGTGCGTTACAAAGCCCAAAAGGCATTACAAGCCATTCATACAAACCCTGTTTTGTTTTAAAAGCTGTTTTCCAAGCATGATGCTCAGCAACACGGATTTGATGATATCCACTATGCAGATCCAATTTTGTAAAGTAAGTTGCATGTTTCAACTGATCAAGCAAATCATCAATACGAGGAAGAGGATACCTGTTTTTAATGGTGATTTTGTTAAGAGCCCTATAGTCAATACACATCCTCCACGACCCATCCTTCTTCGGAACCAAGACTATAGGAGAGCCACAAGGAGAAGTGTTGGGCCGGATGACCCCCTTCTCAATCATCTCCTGAACCTGCTTCTTGATTTTTTCGTTCTGCATTACAGACATCCGGTACATGGCTATGTTCAGAAGTGGCACATCCTGCTGCAAATGTATCTCATGCTGAATCTCTCTCTTCGGTGGTAACCCCTTCAGATCTTGAAACAAATCATCATACTCAGAAGTGATGTCAATCAGTTCAAATTTATGCTTAGGGTCACATTCTTCAAAATATTTAGAGACTTCATCTTTTTTCATATTAACCATCATCAACACAAACTTCTTACTAGCATTTACCAACCTCTTCATTTGTCCTACAAAGACTATTGCTAGATTGGTTTTTATCTTATGTGCTCATACAATATATTCCATACCTTCTTTAAAAAGATGATACTTATTCTGCTCTCTATAAAAGATTGCTTTCCGGTCATAAAAATATGGACTCCCAAGTACAATTCCACAAATGTCAAGTGGCACTACATCTAGTTCTACCTCATCCCTAAACTTTTCAGTAATTGCAAATTTTAATACACATTTCCTTGTAACTTGCAATCGTGTATCATTAGTAACCCAACCTAGAGGATAGGGCTTTTCATGAGGAACAGTAACTAAATGTAATTTCTTAACCACTTCTTCTGATATCAGATTTACTTGTGAACCACTATCAAATAACGTATCAATCTTTGTGTGATTTGCAATGACATGAACATGAAACAGTGCACTTCTATCTTTATCATTTTGCTTATAAGTAGATGGCAGACTTGTACTTGCACTAGAACTTGATTTTGCATCAATGGGAAGTGAGATACTTTTATCCTTACCTTGGATTCCGACAGTTGTGACCTTTGTTTCATCACCTGAGTCGGATCCCAAGTCTTGAATAACTGCTGCAGTAGGTTTTGCTTTTCCTTTGTCTTTGTTTCCTCCGTACTTCTTTGGCCTTAACTTTGGATGAAGTTTCCAACACTTAGAGACATCATGTCCCTTTTGACAATGCGAACACATAGGCTTTTCACCTTCTTTTTTAACAGTAACCATCTTCTTTTTCCCCTTGTCTTTACCTCTCGACTTGCTGTCAAAGGATTTCTTCACAAAAGTATCATTAGCATGCTTACCTCTAGCTTCTAAATGGGTAGCTTGAACACATACATCATCCAAATTACTGGGCTTAAACATTAACAAAGTATGCTTCAAATAAGAATGCATGCTGCCAATGTACTTAAGAAGAGTTTCCTGTGTATCTAATGAAACATTCAATGCAATGGCCCTCTTTCTGAATTCATGAGTATAATCTTGAATGCTTTGTCTTTTAGCTTGTCTAAACATTTTCCAACTCATGGTTAATTGATGCATGTGACCTAAAGGATAAAATTGCTTCCTCAATACTTTAATGAATTCATTCCAAACTGAAATAATTTTACCATTCTTTCGAAGATATTGTTGAATCTTGCTCTCCCACCAAGTAAGAGCCATTCCACTCATTCTCAAAGTGGCCAATTGGATTCTTGAAGGGTCATCATTAATGCCCTGCAGCCTGCAATTTACTTCAAGCTGCTTGATCCAATTGTCTAATTTTTCAGCATCTACATCTCCATTATAAATTGGTAATTCAAATTTTACATCCAATTTGAAATAAGGCATATTCGAATTTGCGTTAGCATTATGTGAATGAGAAGCATGAGAAGAAGAGAAATTTTGAGTAGTATCAAGAGGATCACCATCAACTCCTACTCCTTTACCCTTTTCTTCTGTCTTCACTTCTGCATCTCTGGATGAAGATCCTTCTTCTTTATTCTTCCTTCCTGCTCGCTCATCGAGTAGAATTTCCATCATAGCTTTCATGCTCATAAAAGCCTCCAGAAACTCAATTTTTGAAATAACAGGTTTTTCACGTTCTGTATGTCCTTCTTCTTCCCCTCGTGGAGAAGACATGGTTCTTGAGAATGTTCTCCTGGAGCCAATCTCAGGATCTCCTTCAACTAATTCTCCTTCACCATGCTTTAACCTGAGCCTAGTAAGCATTCACAAACTTGCACAATAGTCAACCAGCTCTGATACCATAATATGATCCGTAGAACCTCAACTTGAGTGCATCAGAATTTTGTTTAATGAATGCGCTTAATCAGTTTTCTTACTTCTTAACATGGCATTACAGACTTAAATGCTCAAAAACAGAAGTGAAATGCGAACTGTAATAAGACCCAGCTAGAACAGAAAGAGAACCAAAACTGCGATGGGAATGAGAAAACCGACTGGAAAACAGCGAGACTAATAAACAGATATAAAAAGAAACACAGAAACAGAGAGTCACAAGCAGAAGTTGATAACATAGTTCACCCCCTTCACTGGGCTACATCTCTGGGTCCCTCTCCAATGGGTACCGATCCAATTAATCTCTTGAGAATGGTACAAAAATGGTTCTGGCTACAACTTCAGCAACTGCGAACAGAATTCTGTGCAAAAGCCTTTTAAGACCTCTCTTCTAGAAGTTACAATCAGCAAGGAAAAGCTAAAATATAACAGAGAATGTCGACTTCAAAAGAACAGCATCTGCGCACTACGCAGCAAAATCTCTCTAAGATTCTTATAACAGAGAAACGATGCTCTACACTCTGAACGATCTACCTCTCTTCACTCTGGCTACTCTGACCTCGTCCCCTTGGCCAACATCCTCTATTTAAGCATTTTTGTGAGGGGATCAGTAACAGACCACAGCTGCTATCTTCTTTATTATCATTACAATCATATGCTAAACTGAATCATGCCATCCCGCCAAGTCATGGTCCAAGCGTTATGTTACCACGACGTTCCAGATACCCTAACCGTTGCAACCAACTCTACGCACATGTGCTGACTCACAACACATTGTAATGACTTGCAACTGGGCTATGCCATGTAACATAACCATTTGATGTCACCGCCAACTTCGCAGCATATAAAGGCTTCGCCATATACCCGATCCGCGCAATGTTCAACTTGATGGTGCGCGATCTGCGCGGCCCTTGCCACAACTGCGCGGCATGCGATAAGCTGTACACCAGGTGATAAGCTGCGCAGTGTGTGATAACTGCGTGGCTCAGGTGCAAACTGCGCTCCAAGCTATACCTATGTGGCTGTGCATATAATGTTCAACATATGAGTTAAAACCATAGATTAAAGAACCTTGTACCATATTGGATCAGTGTAACTTGAAAGATGAATAATCCACCGCATCATTCCTCCCCAATGGAGAGCTTTTTGGACCACCAAAAGCTTGAATTATTCTGCAAGTAAGTGAGGGTACAACCCCCTCACCTTTCCAATCTCCATCCATATTGCTTTGCTAGGATGCATGCCTTTCAGCCCCACTCAAAGGTACTCAGCATTCCCCCTTCGTGAAGTCCTTACATTTCTGTCAAGAATAACATCATCCTGCAACTCTTTCATATATTCAGGTGCCAAATCATCAACTGAAGGAATCTGTATGTTTATTTCCTCATCCATGATCATAGGAGGTTCATATAGTTTAAGATTATCAACATTGATAACTGAATAAATGTGCATGTATAGAGGTAAATTCAAGCGAAAAGCATTAGTACCGATCTTTTCCAAGATCTCAAAAGGACCATACCTGATAGGCTTAATCTTTTTACCTTCACCTTTCATTCTTTCTTTGGTGATATGTAACCAAACTCTATCACCTACCTGAAATTGATGATCAACACGATGCTTGTCATGCCTGGCCTTGTACTTTTCCTGGCTCTTCTCCAACTGTTCCTGAACTACCTGCTGCACTGCTTGGATTCTCTGAATGAACTTTAGAGCTTTGTCTGCATCATGATGTCCATCCACTGCATCTTTTCCAAAAGAGAAATCCATCGGTGTTTTTGGCAGATAACCAAAACAAGTTTCAAAAGGAGATATTTTTGTGGAAGAATGAACTGCATGATTGTAAGCATGATGTATATACTGCAACTGCTCATCCCAAATTTTAGGATGTTTACTACAATATCCTATGAGCAGCTGAATCACTGTTCTGTTTACTACCTCTGTTTTCCCATCAGTCTGTGGATGAAAAGATGTACTTTTCTTAAGTTTGGTATCCATAAGATCCCATAAAGTTGACCAGAATTTTCCCAAGAACCGGGAATCCCGATCAGATACAATAGACGTTGGTAGCCCGAAATGTACCCAAACATTTTGAAAGAATAAAAGAGTTGTTTGTTCAGCAGTGATATGCTTGTTACATGGCATTAAGATACACATTTTGCTGAATCTATCCACAACCACATATAGGTAATCATGCCCTTTTCTAGACATAGGTAGTCCTCCTACAAAGTCCATAGAAATGCTTTCCCAAGGACGAGAATAAACTGGAAGAGGTGTGTACAAACCCAATTTCCTATTGC
The DNA here is from genome assembly GCA_001517045.1 of Pseudotsuga menziesii. NCBI lineage: Eukaryota > Viridiplantae > Streptophyta > Pinopsida > Pinales > Pinaceae > Pseudotsuga > Pseudotsuga menziesii. The sequence goes on along the minus strand of LPNX010396450.1, from coordinate 373,778 downwards.
TAGGATTACTCGTTGCACACATAACACATCCTCGTATATATTTAGCTACAGTTTCTTGCATTTGAGGCCAATAACAATGATTCTGCAATAATGATAGTGTTTTACTTACACCAAAATGTCCTACAATCAATGAACTATGTGCTTCTCGAATCACATGCACTCTCTCTTTTTCTGGAATACAGACTTTACCAAGATTATACAAGAGTTGGTTATGCACATAATAGTTCTCTTCCTGTTTACCATGTATTAGTGATGCATATACTCCCTTAAAATCTTTATCTTCTGCATACTGTTCAATATAACTTTCATGTGTTAATGAACTGTTTTGAAGAATGATTGAAGCATTTGTAGGTGGCCTTGATAACATGTGTGCTACCTTATTATGAATTCCTTTCTTGTACTTAATTACGAGATGAAACTGTTGTAAGAACCCCATCCATCTTAAATGCCTACTTTGTTGTATTTTAGTTTGAGATTGTAAATATTGAAGTGGCTGATGATCAGTATGTATGACTGTCTCTTTTCCCATGATATAATGTTTCCACTTCTTCACACTCTATACTAAAGCATACAACTCTTTGTCATAGGTCGGATAGTTACTCACTGCAGTAGAGAACGTTTCTGAATGGTAACAAACTGGCTTCCTTCCTTGCATCAAAATTGCTCCCATGGAAAACCCGCTGGCATCGGTTTCGATCTCAAATGGCTGCTACAAATCTGGCAATGTCGAAACTGGTGTTGTGCTAATTTTTTCCTCCAAAGTGTCGAAGGCTCTCTGATGCTTGTCTCCCCACTAGAAATTTTCTTTAACACTTGTTAATGCATGGAAAGGCGCAAAAATGGAGGAAAACCCAGAAATGAATTTCCTCCAATACTGAACCGCACCCAGAAAACTTCTGATTTCAGTAACGGTGTTAGGCCGTGGCCAGTTTATAATGACAACAACCTTGACTGAGTCCACTCACATGTGGCCTCCACCAATGATATGGCCTAGATATACTAAAGAAGTTTTAGCAAATTCACATTTAGACATTTTTACATAAATCTTTTCCTTTCTCAGTACATCTAGAATTTTTTTCATATGTACAACACGCTCTTCCCAGGTGTTGCTAAACACAAGGATATCATCTAGATACACAATTACAAAATCATCAATGAATGAATGAAATACATCATTCATGACCTACATAAAAGTAGCAGGTGTGTTACAAAGCCAAAAAGGCATTACAAGCCATTCATACAAACCCTATTTTTTTTAAAAGCTGTTTTCCAAGCATCATGCTCAACAACACGGATTTGATGATACCCACTACGCAGATCCAATTTTGTAAAATAAGTTGCATGTTTCAACTGATCAAGCAAATCATCAATACGAGGAAGAGGATACTTGTTTTTAATGGTGATTTTGTTAAGGGCCCTATAGTCAATACACATCCTCCACGACCCATCCTTCTTCAGAACCAAGACTATAGGAGAGCCACAAGGAGAACTGCTGGGCCGGATGACCCCCTTCTCAATCAGCTCCTAAACCTGCTTCTTGATTTCTACGTTCTGCATTACAGACATCTGGTACATGGCTATGTTCAGGAGTGGCACATCCTGCTGCAAATGTATCTCATGCTAAATCTCTCTCTTCTGTGGTAACCCCTTCAGATATTGAAACAAATCATCATACTCAGAAATGATGTCAATCAGTTCAGATTTATGCTTAGGGTCACATTCTTCAAAAGATTTAGAGACTTAATCATTTTTCATCTTAACCATCATCAACACAAACTTCTTACTAGCATTTACCAACCTCTTCATTTGTCCTACAGAGACTATTGCTAGATTAGTTTTTATCTTATGTGCTCGTACAATATATTCCATACCTTCTTTAAAAAGATGATACTTATTCTGCTCTCTATAAAAGGTTGCTTTCCGGTCATACAAATATGGACTCCCAAGTACAATTCCACAAATGTCAAGTGGCACTACATCTAGTTCTACCTCATCCCTAAACTTTTCAGTAATTGCAAATTTTAATACACATTTCCTTGTAACTTGCAATCGTGTATCATTAGTAACCCAACCTAGAGGATAGGGCTTTTCATGAGGCACAGTAACTAAATGCAATTTCTTAACCACTTCTTCTGATATCAGATTTACTTGTGAACCACTATCAAACAATGTATCAATATTTGTGTGATTTGCAATGACACGAACATGAAACAGTGCACTTCTATCTTTATCATTTTTCTTATAAGTAGATGACAGACTTGTACTTGCACTAGAACTTGATTGTGCATCAATGGGAAGTGAGATACTTTTATCCTTACCTTGGATTCCGACAGCTGTAACCTTTGTTTCATCACCTGAGTCGGATCCCAAGTCTTGAATAACTGTTGCAGTAGCTTTTGCTTTTCCTTTGTCTTTGTTTCCTTCGTACTTCTTTGGCCTTAACTCCGGATGAAGTTTCCAACACTTAGAGACATCATGTCCCTTCTGACAATGTGAACACATAGGCTTTTCACCTTCTTTCTTAACAGTAACCATCTTCTTTTCCCCTTGTCTTTACCTCTCAACTTGCTGTCAAAGGATTTCTTCACAAAAGTATCATTAACATGCTTACCCCTAGCTTCTAAATGGGTAGCTTGAACACATACATCATCCAAATTACTGGGGTTAAACATTAACAAAGTATGATTCAAATAAGAATGCATGCCGCCAATGTACTTAAGAAGAGTTTCCTGTGTATCTAATGAAATATTCAATGCAATGGCCCTCTTTCTGAATTCATGAGTATAATCTTGAATGCTTTGTCCTTTATCTTGTCTAAACATTTTCCAACTCATGGTTAATTGGTACATGTGACCTAAAGGATAAAATTGCTTCCTCAACACTTCAATGAATTCACTCCGAACTGAAATAATTTTACCATTATTTCGAAGATCTTGCTGAATCTTTCTCTCCCACCAAGTAAGAGCCATTCCACTCATTCTCAAAGTGTCCAATTGGATTCTGGAAGGGTCATCATTAATGCCCTGCACCCTGTAATATACTTCAAGCTGCTTGATCCAATTGTCTAATTTTTCAGCATCTACATCTCCATTATAAATTGGTAATTCAAATTTTACATCCAATTTGAAATAAGGCATATTCAAATTTGCGTTAGCATTATGTGAATGAGAAGCATGAGAAGAAGAGAAATTTTGAGTAGTATCAAGAGGATCACCATCACCTCCTACTCCTTTACCCTTTTCTTCCGGCTTCACTTCTGCATCTCTGGATGAAGATCCTTCTTGTTTCTTCTTCCTTCCTTCTCGCTCATCGAGTAGAATTTCCATCATAGCTTTCATGCTCATAAAAGCCTCCAGAAACTCAGTTTCTGAAATAACAGGTTTTTCCCGTTCTGTATGTCCTTCTTCTTCCCCTCGTGGAGAAGACATGGTTCTTGAGAATTTTCTCCTGGAGCCAATATCAGGATCTCCTTCAACTAATTCTCCTTCACCATGCTTTAACCTGAGCCTAGTAATCATTCACAAACTTGCACAACTGTCAACCAGCTCTGATACCATAATATGATCCATAGGCCCTCAACTTGAGTGCATCAAAAGTTTGTTTAAAGAATGCGCTTAATGAGTTTGCTTACTTCTTAACATGGCATTACAGACTTAAATGCTCAAAAACAGAAGTAATAAGACCCAACTAGAACAGAAAGAGAACAACAACTGCGAAAGGAATGAGAAAACCAACTGGAAAATAGCGAGAATGATAAACAAATATAAAAAGAAACACAGAAATAGAGAGTCACAAGCAGAAGTTGATAACGGAGTTCACCTCCTTCATTGGGCTACGTCTCCGGGTCCCTCTCCAATGGGTACCGATCCAATTAATCTCTTGAGAATGGTACAAAAATGGTTATGGCTACAACTTCAGCAACTACAAACAGAATGCTGTGCAGAAGCCTTTTAAGACCTCTCTTTTGGAATTTACAATCAGCAAGAAAAATCTAAAATATAACAGAGAATTTCGACTTCAAAAGAACAGCATCTATGTACTACGCAGCAAAAGCTCTCTAAGATTCTCATAACAGAGAAACGATGCTCTGCGCTCTGAACGATCTACCTCTCTTCACTCTGGCTACTCCGACCCCGTCCCCTTGGCCAGCATCCTCTTTTTAAGCATTTTTACGAGGGGATCAGTAACGGACCACAAGTTCTATATTCTTTATTATCGTTACAACCATCTGCTAAACTGAATCATGCCATCCCGCCAAGTCACAGTCCAAGCGTTATGTTACCACAACGTTCCAGATACCCGAACCGTTGCAACCAACTCTACACACATGTGCCGACTCACAACACTTTGTAATGACTTGCAACAGGGCTATGCCACGTAACGTAACCGTTTGATGTCACCACCAACTTCGCAGCATATAAAGGCTTCACCATATACCCGATCTACGTGATGTTCAACTTGATGGTGCACGATCCACGCGGCCCCTGCCACAACTGCGCGGCATGCGATAAGCTGCGCACCAGGTGATAAGTTGCGCACCATCTGTGCAGCGTGTGATAACTGCGCGGCTCAGGCACAAACTATGCTCCAAGCTATAGCTACGCGGCTGTGCATATAATGTTCAACATATGAGTTAAAACCATAGATTAAAGAACCTTGTACCATATTGGATCAGTGTAACTTGAAAGATGAATAATCCACCGAATCAATTGTATTCAGTACTATACATTTCTATAAAAGTATTATGTCTTTATTTCTGATAGAAAACAGAAAGATCAAATTTTAACTAGCATTATGGCATGGAACTTTAAACAAATTTCAATGATCATATCTATAGCAGCCTCCTTAATAATAGATTTCGAGACATAAATTATTTCATCTATGCATTCTTCAATGATCACACTTCCCTTTGCTACTTGCCACTCTTCCTTTGAGTATGCATCAGCTTCCACATTTTGCTCGCTATATACACGAGTAAAAGAAATTGTCTTGAACAATCTTGCTATTGTTTGTTTCTGATATCCTAGAGGTCTGAGTTTTATATTTAGATTTTGGCATGTACCTTGCATCTACTTAATCACCATACTCAATTCACTATAAACCTATAACTTCTTTACAGTATTCTCTATGTTACATTTTAGAAGAAGCATTAATTCCATTAGTTATGCAAAATTATCAGATCATGTGCTAAGGCCAATGGCCAACCATCCATCTTAATTGTGTGATTCTCAGTTTTTAAAAAAATACAACCTACACTTCTACTATCCCAATGACCTTTCCTTTCTCCATAAAATAACCCCCATACCTACTCTTTAATTATGACCAAATTCTCCATTTTCCTCTCTTTTATTGAATGACTGGAAGCATGTAAGGCTTAAGCTATGGCCATGGATTTGCTTTGATAAGAACATTGGAATGAAGGTACTACAACTTTTTCCACAAATAGAAATGATTTTCTTGCTAAGTACAAGTCCCATATAGTCAGACATGGCACAACTTTTCATTCCTTGATCTCTTTTTGTCTCATCCAACTTTTCAAACATTCTTCAATAGAGTTCCCAACCCATCTATTCTTCACTCTTGTGAACCCAAGTGAAGGAGGTAATAGATACATTTGGATTTTTTTTTAACTCATATATATAAATAATTCAACACACATGTGGATTCTTCATCTAAAGAAACTCTGACCTTATAGGAGGGTACCCTAGTTGTACATGAGTACAAGGAAACACTCTCTTTCCAAAATTGCATAAGAGTATGTATTAATGGTTACGTAGGAATCCTTGGATGGATTGATATAACTATAAGATTGCTATGTTAATTTCTTGAATGTTTAATCAAGGATAATCCTTTCTTTGTCTAATGATTCAATAGGATGTTTGGACTATGGTACCCTGCATTATCCAAATGGATCATGATGTCCTAGTACATGAAATCAAAATTCTATACAAGGAAACTATTTCTGCATTTACAAGGGATAAACATGATCATATTAAAAAATATCCAATTAGCATGATAAAAGAGAACATAAATACTGGTATACATAACTTCAATTTTATATTTCCCAGCAATTATTAAACTTGAGAAAGGTTGTAGATGTTTTATATAGTTAACAAATTAGCATGGAGTCCAAAAGTTATGAATGCCAAATAAGTTCCTTGTATTTTGGGAATGACTCTTATAGTTGTTTGTGGCATAGGGTACCTGAAGCAAGATGTATCAATAACTCATCCCTGAAAAGAGCCGACAGATGGGGGTCACAATATCTTCATTGCTGAAGGTACTATAAAATTTCTCCCAACTAAATTATAATACTGTATCAATAACATTATACATGCTCTAAGTAGTCTGTCCATATAAATTACAATACTGGGATTTGTGAATAGCTATGATAAACCAGAAAATATAGTGTGTACTATACAATTAGAACACAATCATTGTTCCATATTCCATCACAATCAAGTTATGTCAAGACTATTGAGCATGATAATGGCATAATATAGAGATGAAATATTGCACTTGTTAAGTTGTATGAGGTAGGAAAATGGAGGTAAGATATGATAGAAGGATGTCATTGAAAGTAGGAGATTTGGGTTGGATAAATGTTTCTCAATCCTTTGAGGATGCATGTGTGCCAATTTCTCATTTTTCTTCCTAATAATATTTCTCAAGACTTAAATAAATCCTATACTAATAAGTAATAGGATATGTGCTTGAAATATATATGCTATCCTATACAGTTTCAAGGAGGACATTTAGTCTCTAATACTCATTTCCTACCAACAACATTGTAAGATCCTAGAGGTATTCCTAGATTTGAAATACAATCTTTCTTGTGAATTATATATTTTTTTTAAATACATAGTAAATGTTGCTATAGCGATGTACTGGTGTTGTTATAGAAACACAATGGCATTTCTATAGCGACGCATCAGTTCTTAGTCACTTGTAAGATGCGAAAAACTATCGTCGCTATAGAGACAACTCAACGTCTATATAATGACGATAAACTATTGTGCTAGTGATGGAAAAGAACTTAGAAATTTCTTATTTTCAACATACTTTCGTTCCTATAGTGACACATTAACATTGTTATTTTGATAAATGTACGTCTCTATAGCGATGGCTATACATCACTCCCGTGATGCAATATGACTTAGTCACTTGATTTTTCCACAATATTCAGTCCCTATAGCAACTCCAAAATGTCACTCCAGCGATGCAATATGACTTAGTTGCTTGATTTTTCCACAAGCTTTAGTCACTATAGTGACTCCAAGACGTCGCCTTAACGATGCAATATGACTTAGTCGCATGATTTTGCCACAATCTTTTGTCACTATAGCAACTCCAATATGTGGCCCTAGAGACACATAAACGTCATTATAGTGACGCATACAGGTTTTTTAAGAAAATGCCACAATAACCATGTGTCATCTATGTTTTGTCGCTATAGCGACAGAATATTCGAAGTGTGGCTAATGCGACAATAATTTTTCCATGAAAATCTAGGCTCCTATTCGTCGCTATAGTGACAAAAAATTGTTGCTATAGCGATGATTTGTCATGGAAAAATTGTTTCACATGTACTAGTTCTTGCATCATGTCATATTGCACAATTTCTATATGAGCATTTCATATTTTCTCATTCTTAAGAGTGAGATATCATTCACTCAAAACTAGTGTTCAAGGTAGAATATAACTTTACATTCCATATGAAGAAAACTATGTAATAGTGGAATTTTACAAAATATAGAAAGTGTAATTTCTTATTTCATAGTTATACCCATCCATGTATTCATATCAGACATGCATTCAAGTTAATATACAAATATTGTCCTCTTTGTGAGTAATAACTTCACTATGCATAAATATGAGCATAAGGGAGTTGTTTGTTCAAATGCATAATAGATTTACTCATTCTAATGCATACATCACAATATCTAAAAGTGTTACGACTAAGCTCATTAGAAACACCATGATTCCACCCAATATTACTTATGTTAACATTAATTAAACTATTTCGGTGCAACCTAATACAATTTCATTTTAATAGTCATCTACAACACCATCGGTGAAAAGTATCTTAATTGTTATGGTTGACCATCCCAAGGACAATGTCAGGAGAATTGGAGGGTATTTCTTATACTATTTTTAGATCAAAATTGCATGCTTCTATGGTATACAAGATTTATTTTTGTCAAGGTTGTTGAATATGTGGTCATAGAAGAGAATAAGATCTATATCAATGTAGAATCGACCACGATAATTGCTGAGCTAGGGTTTGGTTCTATTGGCCCTCATTGAGGTCATATTCTCGAATGGATCTTCCTCTAGATATGAGTCTGGAGGAACATTGATGTATTTTAGATGAATCCTTTAGGGCTCTGGTGGCTTCCATGCCTCCTCCACCTCCTTCTGCTTTGGATTCTAGCGATGCGAATTTTTTCAAGTGAGTAACCGCTCCTCGAATCTAAATCATGTTTGTAGCTTCAAGTATGAAAGCCCTTGCATTGAGAGAGAAAGGCCAGATAGGTCAGTTCATTGGAATTTTATCCTTGCCAAAAAATATGGACACATGGATAAATAAGAATTGGATGCCCTTGATATCTGGGGGCTGCAACATTGTTTCTACATAAAGGGGTTTTTTACCTTATTATTTGAAAACAAATTCGATAGAGATCTCATCTTCAGGAGAGGACCTTACTTCATGGTTCCTCGTGGTTAATATTTAAATCGTTGGAGTTTATATTTTTATCCAAAAAAATGTGCCATCAACGGTTTTGGTTTGGGTTCGTCTCCCCCACCTCCCCTTGCACTACTGGAATGATGAAACTCTACAAGAAATTGGGAACTCTCTTAACAATTATATTGACAAAGATAAACCAAAGGGTCCTTTGTTTTCATGTGCAAGGATCTCCGTGGAAGTAGATCTGGAAAAAGACCTACGAGAATTCATAAACATATACATGGATGAATGGGAGCACATGAAAAATTTAAATTACGAAAAAATTATCTTTTAAGTGAAAGAAGTTCCATGAATATGGCCATTTTGTCAAAAATTTCCCAAAAGCAGCTCAAGAAATTCCAGAAACAAAATCAAGAGGAAGGATGGCAGCAAGTAAATAGGGGAAGAAAAATGCCTCCACCAATGCCATTATCAAGTGGGTTGTATCCAAATATAATAAATGATAAGCCTCAAGAAGGAAAAGAAGCTTTGACTAGCAACCAATTTCAGGAATTTCATACGGAAGAGGGAGAAATCCCATCCTCGAAACCATATCAGCAGAAACATAAGAAGAAGAGATTCATGCATATACTAGTATTCCTCTCCCGTCTCCCATAAATTAAGGGATTGAACAAGCACTTGAAGGGTCCAAAACACAAGGGAGTTCTTGGGAATACATGGTAAAACACAGCAAAGTCGCACCGCAAGGTTTCACCCTAGAATAATCTCCTTCACACTGTTCTCAGGAATCGCATGATGTAGTTCTGCAACTGAACAATAGAGGAAGAAAGTTGCAAAGGTACCATAGAGAATGGGAATAATAAATAGAGATAGAAATGGGAAGAGAATGAATCCTTAAGGAAAGGAAACTTATCCAGTATCCTAAAAACCCAGGAGGGACAAAAATGGATGGTAGATCTCGAGCAGGATCTCAATCGCTCAAGAAATAATGAAACTTGTCTCTTGGAACTATAGGGGTTTGTGAGGCTCAAGAAAAGTAGAAGAAATAAAAGACATAATAAAATACGAGAGACTCGACATACTGCTAATCCAAGAGACAAATATTTCGGACATGGAGGCTATGGCACTCTCACATCTTTTCTAGAAAAAATTCCAAGGTAAAACCATAAGCTTCAGAGGAGCGACCTGGGGAATAGCCACCTTAATTTCAAGAAAATTTTCGATAAAATAAATTAGGGAAATCCATCATTGGCTCCTAGCAGAAATCCAAGAAAAGGATTATTTAAATTCACTATAAATCTAGAATATCTTTCTAAGATAAAAGAGGATGTGTGAGGAAAAGACCTTATTATTGTAGGGGACTTCAATACCACTAAGTTGTAGCCAGAGAAATGTGGAGGAACAAAGGTCAGGGATCCATTTGGTGAGAATATGGAGGATTTGATTTCAGATCTAGACTTGTTGGATATTCTTTTCAAGAACAGGAAGTACACCTAGAGCAACAGAAGAATTGGAATAGGTCATATTGTGGCAAGATTGGACAGATTCCTGGTAATTTTTTACTTCCTTCAAAAATATTTCCTCCCAACCTCTCTTTCCCTCCCTTCAGAAGTATCCAATCACAAGCATGTCTCCTTGACCTTATCCCCACCAGTAAATCTTGGGCCCATTCCATTTCACTTCAATCTGATCTGGTTACAAGATGATTTTTTTTATTTAATTCAAAACACATGGAACATTCATTTCTTCGGATTGCCTAGCTTTATTTGGGAATCAAAACTCAGATCTATGTGTTATTCTCTTAAGATCTGGCTCAAAGGCATTTTTAAGAATCCAAGTCATCTCAAAATTAAATTTCAAACTGATCTTGCCACTCTCCATTCCTGTATGGAGAATGATGAGGTGACTTCTACATTTCTGATCCAAGAAAAGGAGCTGAATATGAAAATTTTAAACGCTGCAAGGCAGGAGGAATAAGTATGGAGATTAAAGTCTAGACAGTTGTGGCTAAAAGGAGGATATAGCAACACAGAGTATTCCCATAAGAAAACTATGGCTCGGCATAGTTCTAGTGCTATCAAGGACCTGAAATATAAAAATGGAAAAAGATTGTTGGGTAGGAGTAAATAAAAGATCATGCCTTCAATCATTTTTGAGAGCTCTATTCTAACAATGATATGACTGATTTGGAAGCATAAGCCAACCTCCTTTCTGGAATACCCTCGCTCATCATCGATATAGAGAACATAGAGCTATCAAAACCTAATATGGAATATGAGATATTAAAAAAATGCAATATGGTCCCTTCACGCTGATAAAGTGCCCAGACCGGATGGTTTTACCATAAACTTCTACAGAGCAGCATGGGACATTATAAAATAATACCTGAAAAGAATGTTAAATTGGACAAGGAAAAGAGACAAGATTGTTGGGGACACTAAATCATCCTTCCTGGCCTTAATTCGAAAAGAAAAAAATCCCTCTATCGCTTGATCGATTCAGGCCAATTTCCTTATGCAACACCTCGTATAAGATCCTTTCGAAAATATTGGCCAATATAATGAAAAGCATCATGGGTCGTCTCATCTCAGACTCGTAAGCAGGTTTTTTAGTTGGGTGTCAGATACTCAACAATATTATCATCATTCAGGGAGATATCCACTCCATTATGGAAAGAAAGCAACAACGTATGGCTATTAAACTGAACATGGCTAATGCATTTGACAGATTAAATCATTTTTTTTGTTTGAAATCATGTCCAAATTTGGTTTTTACAAAATACTTGTGAGATGGGTCAAAGCTTGTATCAACAGTCTTTGGAATGCTCTGTTAGTGAATGGTAGGCCTACTAAGTTCTTCCAAGCTACCAAGGGTCTTCGACAATATTTCCCTATGTCCCCCTTCCTTTACCTTTTGGTGGTGAAATCAATGAGCAGGAAGCTTCAACATTTGCAAGAGTCTAGTGACTTAAAATGATTAAAGATATTTAGGGGAGTTGAATCTATCAATCATGCATAGTTTTTTTTACGACACCATTATGCTCAAGGGTGCATCTTCTATCATTGTAGATAGATCCAATTGTGCCTTATCCATAGTCCTAAAATCCTCTGACGGAAAAGTGAATTCTGCTAAGTCAAAAGTTTACGGATAGAACTGTCCCCCTGGGACTTTGGTAAGGATAGCAAGGACCTTCAGGTTTGAAGGAAATGTAACATGGAATTATTTCAGTTACCTTGGGATCCCAATCTTCAAAGGGAAAAAAGGGTTTCCGACTGGAAAGGGTTGGTCGACAAGATCAAAAATAAAATCACCTCTTGGGGGACAAGGTTGCTTAATCCAGCTGGAAAACTAGTTCTCATCAACTCCATTCTCTCTACCTACCCCATCTATGCATGCTTGATCTCTTTATATCCTAAACAAATAATGAAATATGTCACTAGAGAAATCAGAAGATTCTTATGGAAAGGATGAAAATCAAGTAACCTAAAAAAATATCACTTAGTGAATTGGGAAACAGTTTGCAGGCCAAAAATATGCAAAGGTGATGGAGTAAGAGATCCAAATATAATTAATTTAGCATTGGGGGCCAAAATCCTTTGGATAACTGTATCTGGAAAAAAACCTTTGTGGAAGGAGATTCTTCAAAAAAAAATATGAATATTACTAGAAAAATATGAGTGGATAATATTGACGAGGACAGGAACAAAAATCCAATATGGGATTTATGTAATAGGGCAGCGTATATCTTATAATACCATATCTACTGGATCCCAAGAAGTGGAAAACAGATAAAGGTTTGGAAAGAAAACTTAGGACCCACTTCCCCTATCAATTTCTTGCAGGCATTTTCAGAACTCAAGAAATGGATGGATCATTTAAATATCTCCACCTTATATGACATCTCATTCTAGACCAATCATGGAATATGGGCTAGCTGGATTGACGTGGAGATTATGGATCACCTACTTCCAGACTACTATGCCCTTATTTCTATGCTTCACGGGTCATCCCTAGTACATCGTAACCTGAATGATAAAAGAGGATGGGGAAAATCGGGTTCTTAATCTGTAAAAGAGGGATATCATGTAGTGGACGGCTTCCAAAATAGCAGCATCATTGACAAGAAATGAAATAAAACTTGGCGTAAGGATGGGATTTGAAAAATCAATGCCTTATTTTGTACTCTTGCTCATTGCAAAATGCTAACCACAAAGAACCTGAGGAAAAGAGGCATCAAAGGTCCCTTAAGATGTATTCTTTGTAAATAATTGGAATAATCTCCTGAACATCTCTTTATATAGTGTAATATTTCCTAGCATGTATAGCATCAAGCTTATAAAGATTTTCATTTTGAATTGACTCTACCAACAAATTGGAATGATCTTTTTGCTTGTTGGAAAGACTACTACCATGGATCCCTTTCTAACAAACCTGATTTTGTAAGAGCATGGTAAGCTCTCCCAAAATACATCTACTAGAAGATATGGGTAGAGAGAAATAAAGAGATCTTCAATGAAAAAGAAACTATTCCGGGAAAATTTATATCCTTTGCAAAGGAACTCTGGGTGGAGGATTTATCCACTAGGGGAATTCTTAACATCAACAAGGAACCCTTGACAGCAAAGGAACTATTTTGAGCTTTTGATTTTCTAGTACCCCCCTCCTCTCTCCCCTGGATCTAGCCCTCCAAAAGACCCATCTCACGGAAATGGAAACTAAGAATGAGCTCTAAAGATTTCAAAATCTGGTGGAAGAAACTTGGTTGTATTTCTTTGTTCTTTGACAGAGCCTTGAAAGGTAACCCTAGGCTGGATAGTGTGGGCGGAGTCTTCTTCAACTTTTAGGGAAAAAGTTAAAAGAGTACGCTTAGGGAATTGGCATGAAGACAAATAATGGTGCAGACTGGATAGCATTAATCAAAGGTCTGGAGCTAGCAAGGAATTTCAGCATTAAGTAATTAGTGGTATTTGGCAATTCGATTATGGTCATAAGGGAAGCGAGGAATCTAATGAAGAATCATAAGAACCCAGCTACCAAGATACATCATCTCCTAAAATGAATTGTAAATGAATACAAAGCTATCAACTTCCTCCACGTGATGAGAGCAAATAACCAACAAGCAGACACAATGGCTAATTAGGGAGTTGGTCTCGACTATGGCGTCTTAGTTTGCGATCAAAAGGTATATGAGAGAAACTTGATACCGTGACATTGTACTTCTTCATTTTCTTTCTGCAATGTTTTGTTTTTGTATTTTCCTTCTTGGGCAGTTTGTAAGGAGATAGAGTCTCCATATAATAGGAAATTATCATGATAAGTATAGACTGGTAAAGGATGAACAAGGATTCATGGATGTGGTCCTCCTTTGAGAACAATCTATTTTCCTAACTCCGAATCTTTATTTTTCCATTTTATATAAAATCTCCTTAACCGTTTCTGTTAAAAAAAAGGACAAGGACAGTGCCTTTAAACAAATGAATTAAACAACATGCACATTGAATAAGGATAAGTATCATCAATAATTAAAGCTCTTGTCCTTTTAGGTGAACAACCATCACTCAACAAGACACCAAGCTCAAATATCAATAATGCAAGAGATTTAAACATGTTAGAGCTTCTACAGGGTGGGCATAATTAATTATTGATCATAATATCAATACATTATCAAATGTAAGAACATGCATCAACATTTAGACATTTTCAAAATAATTATAAGTAATTCTCCAATTCATCAAACAATTCAACACAACAATCCCATACAATTTTGAGAATGGAGAAAATAATTAGTCCGCTCTTTCTATCAAATATAGCTTGTTTGTTACTTTAAAATAGTACCCAAAAATAGTGTTAGCATTCTCATTGATCCCATACATCCCCTAGTGATGTTACCAATAGCCCCTAGTGATGTTCTAATTGCCCAACCAGTCAATTGGTTACTCAATTCCTCCATCAGTCGGTTGGTCGTACTAGTGGAGAGACTAGTTGTCTCAATAATCAACCACTCAATTAACTAGCAATTGTCAATGGTCTCTCTATAGAAGATACAAAGGTGTGATTTTTAACACCAAAAAATGTTTACCTAGCTCTCCATGGTCTAGACCATAGTCATACATCATATTCCCTCCATTATTTCAACCATTTTGACCTTCACAACTATATTTCCACTAAATATGGTCCAAAACATTATTATTCCTTCCCCATAAATGAAGGGAAGTTGAGCATTTATTGTGATTTATCCTCACACTCTAAAAAAGGGCCAAAAAACCCTAAAAATGAGAATTGGTCAAAAACCATAGGTAAATACCATGGACAATAAAATAACATGGGTTAAAAACCCTTGGACCATCCTATAAATACATTGTGAAGGACTCCCCCAAAACACTTTTTTCCATTTTCTCTTAGTCACACCATACAATTTTCTGGTATTCTTTCCATATTTTTCCATACCATTCCCACGATGTACGTTGAGTTCACTCTGTACCCATTTGGATCCATTCCCCACTTGAAAAATATTCATGGAAGAGATTGGAGACCCAAACCGTGGAGCTGCGGGACCATTTCCTAGGATGACTACGGTGGCCCACATTTCATAAAAAAGGTATCTTTTGTTCTCATTTTGCATTAGTTAGTATTATATATTTGAAAAAACAAAAAATATTGTTATTGCTGTTTTTCTTCCTATAATTATTGTTGAACTCTACCCTATGATCTACATTATCTAGGGTAGGTTCTTATGCATGTAGCTGGGAAGAAATCCCCACTACAGGTTTGGTGACTCCACTCGGTCAATCCATACGGATCTTTGTTTTTGCATGTATTTCTACTGGTTTGTTCTCCTTTATTTCCTTTAGTTGTCACATATTTGACCCCCTCGCAGTAGATCTGAAGCATTGTTGCCTCAGTTCCTGCCCCCAGGCCCTAGTCGACAGCCATGTTTCAAAAAATTTCCAATTTCGTCCAAGTTGCACTTGTTTGGACGAAAGTTGCGACCCAGTCACACATTTTTTTTCTGATAAGCACAACCTAGGTCATGCATTTTTCCCTGATAAGTGTGACCTGTCCCAGAAAGCCAGATCTCTCATGTCTCGACTTTCAAAGCGACCTCGATCGCTACTCTGACTCGGTTTTGTCTGACCTGTCATGCTTAATCCTCTATTTTGTGTGACCTAGGTATTTTGATTTTTTTTATGCACCAATCACGATTGTTTCCCAGTTCTGTACGACCCTAATCGTGCCTGTTTAGTAGACAGATGTGAACTACAATTTTTTAGCCCTTTTCGGTGCTTGAGATCCTTGTTTAGACCCCCTATCCGTGTGTTATCCCTTCCCAACTTATTTTTGTCCATATATGATCTTTTACATCCCCTTGGTTTATTTTGAGGTCCTCTTTTCCTTGTATGTGAGCCTCTTGATTCGAGCTTCGTAGTCGAGAACCCCTGTGTGTTTCCTACACCTTGGTAAGTTCCTCAAACGTTCATTTACTTGTGTTTATTTTATGTTCTAGAAGAATTAGTTGTGGTTTTGCATGATATTTACTGTCATTTACTGTTGTTTATCTGCATTTTATTTGCATCCCGTCAGTGATATTGTTGCATCTTCGTTGTAGGATTATTGGGGCTTATATAGATCATTTGCACACATCTCACACCCTAAATATAAAATGCTTGGTTCATGACCTCAAGATAGCCTAAAAATTAACTTAATACAACCAACATTGTAAACTCATTTGAGGACCAAAAACAATCTTATACCTAAGTTAGACTTTGGGGATAGGCATCCAAACAACACCCATTTGTCACTCACATATTGAGACATAGTTTATGTCACATAGGGGACCAAAATACTCTTATACTTGTTGACATGGTCACTACCAGTCTATCATGTGCCCCCATGCTCTACAGAAGTAAGCTGCAATGAAGGGTTTCCAGAAGTCAGGGTGGAATACTGCACTCCATATTGTATCGAAGGTTAAAGCTTCATAGTCCTCCTTGCGCATTCCATAGTATATTGGGTGTCGAGGGACAAAGGGCTGAAGCACCAGGAAACCATCCCGGACATGTCATGAATGAGGTAGCCTAGTTTCCATTATTTCTAAGGCTCTTTTACCTAGAGTTCCTTCTCAGTAGTGGGATTTTCTTAGCATATTGTTCTTCCATTTCATATTGTCTGACTAGGATTTCATCACCCTGCTGAGGATACGATTTGTTAGGGGCTTCCAGCTTGTATCTAGGATTTTTCTTGCACTCGTACCCCATAGGTTAGTGAGTGATTTTTATTTCTAGGTAGTGTTTCTTGTTGGCTTTCTGGCCACTTTATTGTAGACTCACCTTGTTGGTACCCCATTGTTGTAGCTCGGTTTTAGAGATTGTTGTTGGCCTGAGCCACCATTTGTATGCTCTCCTTCTGCACACTTAGTTGTAGTTGGGTTTTTGAGGCCTGCGGTTTATACTCTTGAGTTTCCATCCATTACACAGCACTCCATCATGCCATCGTATCTCCACCATGTTACTCGCATAGGCTTAGGGGGCACACCCCTCAGTTCAGTTCCTTGAACTGCCATTGTCGAATCCATATTCGACATTATTCACCACATTTGATGCCACATATGGCCTTTGAGTTTGATTCAAATTCCTATCAATCCGAGCCTACCTTTTCACTACCCCATCTAGCCCCATGACTAGCACACATCCCAATCCCTTCTAATGGGGGACAGTTGGTAGTAGGATTGTGTTCATCCCGCCCATCATTACGGGTATCCCTTCCACTGGACCAATAGGTCCTAGTCCTAGTGGTCCCTTTTCCACCACACAAACTACTGTTGATCCGCTACCCACTATTGGTGGCCCCACTCTAGCCACTGTGGTTGCTACCATACCACCATTTACGCCTAAGGGAAGTGGCCCTTTCACTTCCATTCCAGTTATTTCTACCATCTCAGTGACTATTCCTACTGTCAAAAGTCAACCTTATCCACCCCTAGTTACACATGGGAACTACATTCCTACTATCGTTGGCACCATTGCTGACCCTTCCCAATCCATTCTCGGTTCTAGTCTACCTTTTATGGTTAGTATCAACCTTCCTAATCTGGCACAGCTGACCAATGACCCCATTCGTCATAACCCCTTATAGCCTCACATTCCTACCAAAATCCCATCAGACATCCCTAAGTTTGAAGAGAAGGCAGGAGAAGACCTCCAAAACCATATTATTTCATTCCACTTATGGTGTTCATATAACAACATAGTGGATGATTCTATCTAAATGTGGTTATTCTAGTGCACACTCACAAGTGTTGCGGCTAAGTGGTATATTGAGCTACCGCATGCCACCTACCCATACTTTTCCTCATTAGCCTTGATGTTCCTTCAATACTTCTAGTTTCCCATCTGTTATGATGAGGGGGTGGAAATCTTATTATACTATAGACAAAACAAAACTACCCATATCGCATATCATATCCATGAATGGCGATGTCATTGTAGCTTGTATAAGATCCATTTATATGATAGGATTTTCCTAGATTGCTTCCTCAAAACCTTACTCCCCCCCATAGCCAAGGTTGTTTCATCTGATCATCTACAAACCAAGGAGGAATCCATCCTAAAGGCCTAACACTTAGATCTCATATATGCCTAGTTGGGTTACCTGTATACCATTATACACAATGCTCCTCATGTTGGCTCCTCACATCAAGATACATTGGGGGCATCCCATGTTGTTGATGGATTCATCAGTTCTATTACACATCATCCTCACTTTAACCTGACCTCTCCTTCGATGCCACTCCATTCTGGCCACACCCCTAGTGTTGTCCAACCAGGTTACACCCCTGATATTTTACGTGTAACGACTTAGTCCAGAGTCACACCTTCCTATGTGCTTCTTTCATGAGCTCCTCATGTTCACGGACCAAATTGTTCGACACACTCGTGCAGCCCCACTAGCTGCTCTTGCCTATTACCCAACACCTGTGCAACCTACTTCGGCCCTGGCCCTGACTCCTCCTTCTCCCTTAGGATAGGTCTACGCATAGTAGAACCTCCCTAATCAACCCGCCCCCAATAACCAAAAAAGACAGGGAAGAAAGAAGAGAGGTAGGAATTGAGGTAACAACCAGCCTCAAGGAGGTGGCCAACAATCCAACCCTCCGAACAATAATGGAGCTGACCCCCCTACACAAAACCCCCATCATCCCGCTAAACCTGAGAAGAACCCATAGTTTTGGACTAACCATATGTGCACCATTTGTAACACTTATATCCATTACACACATCAGTGTCCTCATATAAACCATGTCTTCCATTTACTCCAAATGGATAATCAACATGACCCAAATGGGGTTGCTCCGTCTCATCCAAACCCAACACCATCAGTTCCTCCACCTATGGTGCTCCAAAATCCACTACCACACCAAGGAATGGTTGCAACCAAATCCTTGGTCCCACAAATTCCCACAACCACTTGTGCGGATCAACCCATTGATCCTGGTGTCCATCACCTCATGATGGTATCATTTGATGTCAACCTCCACTAGTGAATTTGACCACAAATTTCGATGGCCTAAATGTCTAATTTTCAACATCTTGATGTTGGAAATTTGACAATTTTCTTTCTTTTAAAATGTCGATGGAATTTCACGTCAATTTCGACAAAGAAATTTACTCGTTGAATTTTCAACCTCCCTTTTTCGAAAAACCGACGTCTAATTGCACTCCATACCCGTCAGCCTATCGGCGACCACTCCTTCAGAGGTGTCGAATATATGACAGACCACTCCGCTATGAAATATGATGAACCCCTTAATATTTGTTGGATCATCGACATACTGGAGGCGTTGTAATTTTAGAAGGGTTGTTGGATTTGATGGATATCTGGTGACCTCCTTGTTCAAATTGTTGATTGTCCTGAGATAGTGATTGCAATAGTTTTAGAAGAAAACTGTTTGTATGATTGAGAGAAATTTTGAAACATGTTTAAGCCTTGGAGTAGATCTTGAAGTTGACTTGAAATAGGTTTGACATAACATATTTCTTGTGATGAATGTACAGTGGACTTAAGTAAACCTTTTCTTGTGCAATGTTGATGTGGGCATGATGTATGTACAGTAAATGTGTGAGTTGAATCCTTTTGTGATTATAGTAAAAGCTAAAAGATAAATTAAGTACAGTAGTTGGTGACATGACAAAAGATTGCTTGACTTAACAGAGACAAGTTGATGGATACAGTTGAACATGACAGCTGAGTGACAGGTTGATGTATAGAAGATGAGTTGGCAGGCATGATCTTGTACTTGATGGTGACATCCAAGATGCATGACATAATTGGATATGTGATGTGACAAGTTTTCATATTTAAATACAAGTTGGGTCTTGTACATGTTTTCTTAGTAGGATATAATAAAATACCAACCAGATTCTTGGAACAGAAGTAGGTGCTTTTGTATCTGTAGGTGTTGATTTACCTCACGGTTGTAGCCGTTTGAAATACAAAAAGATTACAAAGATTATATATTGTGTCTCTTTTACAATGTGTTGGTGATTATGTGTTTAACTTGATTAATGATTAATGATATAGGTTATTAATGAATATGATTCTGAAGTAAATGTCTGAATGTAGATATGAGATTTTGATTGAAGTTAAAATTTGGATTAAGTTTAAGCTCACTGATTCAACCCCCCCTCTTAGTGAGCCATCGTTTCTAACACACCATTCCATTCAATCTTGCTTTAACATCTAGGAGTTGGTTTTTCTTTCAACCCTGTGTTTTTTATAAGGAAATGAACCTTCCTCATTCAAGCTCATTCAAGGCATGGGCTGGAATAGCTTGCTCGTAACGGTGATAGATTATCCCAGAGTGAGTAAAGCTCTCCTTCCTTATTTTAATTTCCCCTCAAATCCTTATACTCAGATAAGTTATAACCTGACATAAGCAAGAAGGAAATGCCCTATATTCCCCTCAAATCATGCAGAGAAGAAATAAAGTTCACATAAATAAAAGGCATTACATAAAATAAAAGATCAAAACAAAATTTATTTGCATGGGTATCTAGGGGGTAAATTTCGAGGCCATTTTCAGGCCACGAGCATTCAAAGGTGATTTTGGTGTATTCTGGGCAGCATAACAATGAGGAAAGGACCAAAAATCAGACCTTGGCATGAACAAAAAATTCTACGCCAGTTTTGTAGACTTAACCAGCATTTTGTGCATAGTTACAATAGAAAGACATCTTGCTGCAGAGGTTTTGGGCACTTTTCCACAAGTATGGGCATGAAAACAGCCTTAATATTCCTTCACATGCATATTTTAGGGCTAAATTAGCTGTAAATAGTTAATACAATTACCCTAAAATGAATTTTGGGATACATGAAGATTAAACAACAATAAAATTCTACTTTTGGGATAATGGTGTTGCATTTTAATCATTTATAAAAAAGTCTCCATTCTAGAGTAGACTAGTCATATAAGTAAGCGATAAAGAAGTTGCAACTAGGATTTAACAAAAGAATATTAGTTTTACAAATCAACAAGTTGTATCAACATATCACACAAGTTTATGATATGTCTGGGATTGTCGAGGTATTTATATAAATACCACAAACATGTCAACAACCATCTTATAAAGTTGTCTAATATTTTCATTTATACATTTCCTCATTTTTCATGTTCTAATGCTAGATAGCACCATTAAATTGGTGCACGCGATGATATCCTACTAGTAATACCATAGCACACAATAAAAAACCACTGGTTAAACTATAGCATGAAAAGTAACAATGGAGAAGCATGCAGCTTAGCAGCACACAATAAATACCCATTGTTAAGACTATAACGTGTAACGTAATAGCACACAATAGATAAGGTCATAAAGGTAGCACTCACCAGTGCAATAGCACATGGCAATATCAATATGTAAACTACCATATGATCAAACTGCAATCCCTGTATGAATACAGAGGCCTTAATTTGAATAAATCTTAAATTTAGTAGAAGATAGCCTTTTGATGAGTATTTGATGCACACCCATTCTTAGGTTCCATGCATCCTGCATCAACCAGGTGATCAAACTAAAAACACTGTGTGAATACACAGCTCTTAATTTGAATAAATCTTAATGATAGTAAAATATAGCCATTTTATGACTATTTGATGCATACACAATATTGGGTTCCATGCAATCCCACATCAACGAGAATATATTTGTATTTTTGTTCATATTATTTTGTTTACAAGCTTAAAGGTGATTTCATTCTTAAATTCAATGATGTGCATATGGAAGTATGCTATTGATCGAAGAGTTGTGGTACCGCAAGGGATTTCTTGGGGTAGGGCCAAAACACCATGGGGTTATTTGTTGCAAACCATGACCACAGTTTAGCACAACACTTGAGCACTAAGAATTTCTTGGAGTTAACCTAAGTCCTCCGTTGGGTTGATCCCTTGAGGGGCCTAGTCTTATACATTGAGGAATTCTTGGAACTACTCCACAAACTCCACCAAGGTAATATTGGTCGAGGCCTGACTCTATAAGTTGAGGACCATCATAAGCTTTTGACACATTTCAACCCATAATTATGCATAGTCATTCCAAGCTTCCACTGAGACAAACTCATGAAACCCTCATTGAAAATTATTGGATTGATCCTTAAACAACACCTAGAGCACAATTTCACATTAGGTTTGACCAATTAAAAGAACAACACATGGTGTTTCCCACATTAGATATGGGTCAAAGCCAATCAACAATGAACATGCAACATCACATGTCAACGCAATAAAGGTAATTGACATTTTTCCTATATGACATCAATAGATGACTAATTTAGGCATTGAGAGGCAAGAAGCCCAAAGTCTAGGATAAATGATTCCCTTGGAGTTGAAGTGTAAAAATGTTCACATTCTTGTTGATTTTTGATGTTTGTAGCTCAAAGGTGGTTTCATTCTTAAATTTGAAGTCTCCTAGAGATTTTCACTTGAAATATAATTGTATGATAGTTGTTGCAGAGTTGTATCACGGCAAGCAATTTCATTGAGTTATGACACAATATTGTTGGTTCAGACCCTTGTAGAGCCCAATGACATTGCAACGTATCTCTCAAGTGTCATATTTTTCCCAAAGTTACTCCAAATCATCCAATGGGGTTATCCCTCGCAATATTTAACCACGTCACTCCGACACATCAAGAAATTATTAGAACTACATCAAAGTCTCCACCATGGTAATCCTAGCAATGGCCCCACTATATTGGTTTGGGAACACAACTTTCCAACACCATCCAACAATTTTGTTGGGACAGAATTACAAAACCATTAACTGCACTAACTAGGGAAATCCACACCCATGCTTGAGTGAACTATTTTACACTCAAATTGACCAGTTAAAGGATTACACACAACATTATATACACCGTTAATGGGTCAAAACCAATCAACAACAGACACATTGCATCACATGTCAGTGCAAAGAAGGAAATTCATGTCTAGCCTTCGGCCATGTCAAAATATGATTAATCTAAGAATTGTAGGGGAAGAACCCAAGAGTTGGGGAAAGACAATTTCTATTGGAGTTGGAAGCTGTTAAAAACCATTATCATTCTGCAATTGTAAGACCATGTATAAAAGCTAAGACGGTGAATAAAATAGAACTTTTGTCTCCCACAATTAACCTGTTGGTTTATTGGTCAATATTGAGAGGGAGGGGTGAATCAGTACTGTTATTTTTTTCTAATTTAACGAATTTTTAAATCTATCATTAAAAACACATAACAATAAGATTACACATAACACAATTTTAACGTGGAAGCCCAATAGGGTCAACCACCAATATGCTACGACACCCAATTTTTTTAGCTACGACTGATAGGATGCTATTACACCCTTATTACCATCTTCTACTGGAAGGAGGCAACAACCCCCTGCAGGCAGGTTTCCTACCCTAGCGCCACCCTACCACCCTAATATGTTTTCTGTAATATGCTATATTTATTTTCCCTCCATTCTTTGTCACACCCACTAGTCTCTGTTAGTAATTTTCTGATGTAAACCCTCGAGCCCCTTCTCTCACTCATACCTCAGTGTATAAGTACCTTCATGATTCCTACGGACGCATCTCTTTATTCTGGAAACATACCCTTTCACAATCATGCCCTTTCAAATATGATAATCACACCTTTTCAATAATCCGTGATTAACAATTTTTAATTAAATAATTAAATAAAAACTTCTTGGTCAGTTTTGATTTGTGAGCTCCCTTCTTCTCTGATCACATGATTCGTCAAACCACTTCCTATGGAATTCCTCTCCTTTATCAGCGGGAAGACTCTATCTTCATACCTTCAGGATTCTTTTTTTCTCACGCCTGTGGGCTTATTTTCCTCCGCTGAGATCTATCCTCATCGCAGGCTCATCTGTACACATTTATCTCACAAAAAATGAGCTTCACCTTCCATCTATGATTTTCATGTTGGACATTCTTCTTTACCATTTATGGACACACCTCAGAATTCATTTCTGTAGCTCAGCTTAATGTTTTATGGTGCTTCCAGAATCAATCCAGGTCGTTGATCTAATTTTGAGTCTCTTCAGTCCGTCGATATAGCACATAAATGTGCACCTCAAAATAATATTTTCACACCAATTTTTCCTCATCAATGATTCCCCACCATTGATCTTTGTCAGGTGTTTTCCTGACCATTGATCTAAGGTAAGATGCCGATTGTAGAATGCAGGTTTGTGACTTTTCCAAAATGTCTTTTCGTGATTTCCGCAATTGTCTTTCCACACCAATCGTTATGCACCATTGATCTCCTGTGGGCTCTTCCATGACTGTTGATTTGAGATAAGATGCGGGATGCAGAAATGTAACATTTCCTCCAATCGTATCTCAACTTTCCACAAGCTTCTTTCCACAAGCTTCTTTCTGCAAGCTCCTTTCCGCAATTTTTCTTCTGCACCATCGATCTTTTGCGGAATCTTTCATGACTTTCAATCTTCCAGATTGTGGGTTGCATATTGTGGGTTCATATAATCTTTAAATGTTATTTCCACCATTCCCTTTCCACATTTTTTCTTCCCCACCGTCGATCTCTTTTAGCAGAACTAATCTTAGTCGTCTGATCTTGATATTTTGCGGAACTTTAGATTTTTCGCCTAACTGTCAGAATTAATACTTAACCGTTGGATCTAGTGTGGGACTATTATAAGTTTTCTGATCTTGATGGTTGCGGAACTAATCCTTAATCATCAGATCTTGTGCGAGATGCTTTCTAATGGTCGACGTTAGATCGAATGCGGATCTCACCATGGCTTTCCGGATCTGCATGATTTCTTTGCGAAAATCCTATGCAACTATTTCTAACAGTTTTGAAGATTTATATAAACATAGAATTTCATCATGCTGTTGATTATAAGGAATTTATAAACACTCTCACAGATATAGTTTATTTTTTCTCCAATTGTTATATATACTATATCTCTCATTCATTTCACTCTTCTGTAGTTCCACTCTTCATTTGTCTAACCAACTTTGTCATTCATACTGCATCTCTACTTCCACTTGGCCTATTTTATTTGTTTCATTAACCATTGTTTACATCATATTGTCGACACTGTCTTGGAATTATTCATATCAATCATTCATGTTGTCTTATCATCCATGTCCATCTCATCCATTGCATTTGTTATAAATGAACTTTTCTGACATCATCATTAGGACACCATCATATTCCATGTCATCATATGTGGCATGCCACATCCTCAACTATGCCATGCCATGCCATCACTACCTTAGTATTTCACTAAGTTTGTCCTATCATCATATCCACTAGTTATTCCTTTGTCATTCGTGAACACCTTTGACATCAATGACAACTATATACTCAACAATCTCCCCCTTTGGTTGATGTCAACCTCTAAACATTCTCCCCCTTTGAAAACAATTACAAAGGATAACCTGTTATGCCAATGTTGTACCTATTTTGATATAGGATTTAGTGTCTTTCTACTTTCTGACAACTCCCCCTATCACCATATCTCCCCTTTGTTAACTGAAATTTGTTATTTAATCAATGTATTATCATTTCTCTTAACACTTCCTTTCTTGGATGATATCTTGACTGATAGATCCATGGACTCCCCCTGTCACTGTACTTCCTCTCCTTTGTCAACATTTTTGTGACACAATTTACACTCGGCATTTTTTTCACACTCTTCCATTTTCTGTCTAGGATACATTTTTTTTAACTCTATTCCTGCTGCCATATCTAATGATCTATTCTTCCTATAAGTTAACTGGCTTCTACTTTTACCATAATTCCTTAAGCCTGTGCATTTATATCTTCATATAAAAACCTAGCATATACTGCTATATTCTTTTGTATTTTAGATCTATATTATCAACTGTTCAGAGACCCATAACTTCGTATCCTCAACACATAGATTAGTTAAGTTTATTACATAGTTTCTCTAGTCTCGCTATCTCAGACACAAAGACTCATAACCTCGACCTTTTCCTTTGTCAGTGCTAAACTCATCCTTCTACCTTATCAATAGACTGAATTTTTATTTTTTTGACTTGAGTTTTCTTCTATTGTCAACAATTTTTATGTGTCATGACTTCAAATACTAAGAAAAAATAATCATATTTATCTTCTATTTGATTGCAGACATCATGGTCTTCATGACACTCACATTTTGTTGTTCTCACGTTACTTCATACTTTCTCTTATGTCATCCATACACCAACCTTTATCACCCATCATCTTTGAAGAATATAGCTTTCAATATACTTCAACATTAGACACCAATTGAGTTTTTCTTAGATACCAATTGGAATTTTCTGACTTTAACTCCCCCTGAGTATAAAATCCCTTCTAATGTTATTTTCAGGGTTTTCTTTAAATCATGAGAGACTTTTTTTAGAAAAGGATCCCACTGTCATCACTACATCCTTCTTCATCACCTTCATCTTTATCGGTGTATTTTTTAATATCTCCATCTTACTTTTCCTCATAAAGGATGTCATCCTTATTTATGCCTCTATTATGCTCATTGTTATCTTTGGAGACATCACTGATGTTTGAAATTTTTATTTCTTCTACATCTTTGGAGTCGTCCTTTCTTCTCCACATATTTCTTTTGATGCTCTGAGATTTGTTTGCAACACCATTCCTTGTAGGAGTCTTCAATTTACAATCTCTTGCCATATGTCGATGGTTATTACACTTATAACATTCTATGTCATATTTTTGTATTAGTGTAAAAAGATTCGTATTTCCCTTCATTCTATTACTTGATGACTTCTTCTTGTATTCATAAACCTTTCTTTCATTTCTACAATTTAAGGCTTTATGACCAAAATTATTACAAGAATAGGAGTGACCTAAAAAGATCTGTATATATCTATTTGTTCTCTTGGGTGCTATATTATTTCTATTTTTATCTTGAGAAATTAAGCATGCTTTCTTGCTTCCTTCCTTTTTAGCTGGAGTCTTTAGTACTTCAGCATAGCTTTTCTTACTTCCTTCTTGATTGGTGACTAGGAAACTCTCTGGCTTCTTTTCTTTAATGAACCCTAAACTAGATCTGTCACTATATGATCTTTGGTTGTTTAGAATGTCATCTAGGATCCTTGAGTTTTTATAAAACTTTGATTTAATGGATTTTTCGTCAACTCCTTCTCTAAGTTGAGTAATTTGTTTCTCAAGTTTTTTAGAATCTTGAATTCTCTTCCTCACTCTTCTTGGCCTCTTAAAGTTGGTTTCTCAAATCAGTAATAATCCGATTTGTCTCTTCTTGGTATATAGACATTTTCTCTTTCAAATCTTTGTTTATTTTCCTACATCTTTCAATTTCATCTACCACAGCCATGTATTGAGCTTCTATGTCCAATTTTGATTCCTCATCTAAATTTGTTGTTCCTATAAATAGGATTTCTTCATCTTCACTCATATCCTCATCTTCACTTTCTTCCTTGGAATAGAAGTTCTTCCTTTTTTCTTAAACTTCTTCGTACCCTTATGACAACAATATTCTTCATGGTCACTCTCCTCTTGTTTTGGGTAGCAACAATTATGGGAACAATGTCCAATCCTTCCATAGTTAAAACATTTCAAACGTAGCTTAACTTTGTATTTCCCAGTTCCTTTCTTAATTTTGCTTACAAATATGGCTTCATCATTATCTAGATTCTCTGATTGATTTTTGGAAGAGACTTTAAATGCTGATTCTTTCTTTGAGGTTTCATTTAGTCCAGTTTTCACCTCATACATAGTGAGAATTCCATGCAGCTCATCTACTATCATTGTTTTAAGGTCATCTCATTCCTTTAGGGTGGAAACCTTTGAGTCATATCTCATTGGTAATGTTCTTAGTATCTTTCTTACCACTTCTTTTTCTTTCAATTTTCCTCCAAGACCTCTAATAGAATAAACCACCTCATCTACACGAAGACGTTATTCCCCAATATTCTCTTCTTATCTCATTTTGAGGCTTTCAAATTGACTTTTATATGTCTGTAGTTTGTATTCTTTGACCTTAGATTCTCCTTCATAGATAATCTTCAACTTATCCCAGGCTTGTTTGGCAGAAGTGCATTGCATAACCTTAGTAAACACAATGTTTGTTAATCCACTCAAGATTGCATTTAGGGCTTTGGAAATGCATTCATATTGGCCTAGTTTTATTGTGTCTATAGGGTATTGGTTTCCTATAGTAACCTCCTTTTCAATTGTATCCCAAACCTTCCATCCAAGGGACATCAGATCGCACCTCATTCTTACACTCGTGTATGCATAGTTTTCTCCTATAAATAGTGGAGCTCTATTAGTGGCCAAGCCTTCTTGTTGATCCATAGTGGTTTTATAAAGGATATACCTTCCAGTGGTTAAACTGTACTGAAGGAACCTTTCTCTGATACCATTTATTGGTTTATTGGTCAATACTGAGAGGGGGGGTGAATCAGTATTGTTATATTTTTACTAATTTAACCACTTTTTAAATCTATCATTAAAAACACATAACAATAAGAATACATAGAACACAATTTTAACATGGAAGTCCAATGGGGTAAACCACCAATGTGTCCTATTACTACAAAATTGTTATTTACAAATAGCTTTTCCTGCTGCTACAAACAAGGATGGTATTACACCCTATTTAACAACAACTACTGGAAGGAGGCTATGACTCCCTGGTTTATCAGCTACTACTGAAAGGATGTTATGACACCCTGTTTACCAGCAACCACTAGAAGGATGCTATGACCGCCTGGTTTATTAGCTGCTACTGAAAGGATGCTACGGCACCCTATTTACTAGCTACCACTGGAAGGAGGCTACAACCCCCTGGTTTATCGGCTACTACTGAAATGATGCTATGACACCCTATTTTGTCAGCTACAACTGAAGAGATGCTCTTACACCCTATTTACTAGCTTTTGTTGGAAGGAGGAAACAACCCCCTGCATGTCTATCTCCTTCCCTAGCGCCACCCTGCCACCCTAATATGTTTTCTATAATATGCTAGATTTATTTTTCCTCCATTCTCTATCATGCCCACTGGTCTCTGTTTCTAATTTTCTGATGTAGACCCCCAAGCCCCTTCTCTCACTCATACCTTAATGTATAAGTACCTTCATGTTTCCTACAGACGCATCTCTTTATTCTAAAAACATACCCTTTCACAATCATGCCCTTTCAAATCTGCTAATCACACCTTTTCAACAATCTATGATTAATAATTTTTAATTAAATAATTAATTATAAACTTCTTGATCACTTCTAATATGTGAGCTCCCTTATTCTCTAATCATAGGATTCGTTAAACCAATACATGTGGACTTCCTCTCCTCTATCAGCGGGAATACTCTATCTTCAGACCTTCGGGCTTCTCTTTTTCTCACGCTTGTGGGATTCTTTTCCTCCTATGCGAGCTATCCTCATCACAGGCTCATCTATACACATTTATCTCACAAAACATGGGCTTCACCTTCCATCTATGAGTTTCATGTTGGACATTCTTCTTTAGAATTTATGGA
>LPNX010396450.1:284054-339054 GCA_001517045.1 Pseudotsuga menziesii | reverse complement strand
TTTTTTATTTTTCCAACTTCTACTCAATTTGGATATTTGTTTAAACAAATGGTAGCACAACTAGGCCTTTGTAATTGTTTCATCCATTGTTGAGAAATTTCAAACACAATCTTTTCCTTATACACTGGGGGTAAACAACTGATAAAACTGTATACCTTAGATTTTTCAACTCTTAGGTATGGTACATAGCGTTGTAAATTTACAAACTTGGTTACAAATTGTAACGTACCCAACCCTTAAACCGGTGAAGAGGACATTGCTATCACCAGACATATGGGAAAATAGCCCCATGAACATGGATAGACATATAATGTGAAAATAAAAAGCTTAAACATAAAACATACTAAGATGAATAATCCTTCATATACATAGTGGAAGCAAACATACGATCATTCAATCATGCCACATGTTCATCATATTCATTAATTAGTAAATATAAATGTAGAGATGAAATAGTCAATAATAATACTTATCTTAGAAAGAACTCATCCTGCAACCAGCTACGTCCCTGCAACGTTCCACCCAACCATAGGCCAACGTGCTCATCAATCTCTCAGCAACACTGCCACCCCTAAGCTGGGCATGATTCCTCTAGGAATAAGGGTCAAAGCAGGCTTACACATAGCCAAGGTACACAAACCAGCCAAGCCCACATAGTAGGGTTTATCAGGCCGTCAAGGAGTTAGGAAAGGATAAATGCTAAGCTGGTGGTCTCAATGGAGAGCTAAGGATGCCTATACCAGAGTTAACTGGACTTCTAAGACATCCACACACCCAACACGAAGAAACAATCCTTTCTCTGCTTCACAGTCCTTTAGGGCCTAACTTCCCTTTCCAATACTCTTCAAGGGTTGTGGAGAAGAAATCCAGTAGTTTAACTCTGTCTGAGTGGCACCAAACACTAGTTTTCTCAAGCATACCCAGCCTCTAGTCCTACTCTCAACAGTCCAAAGACCACCCATTGCATACCACAGTAAAACAAATAGTTCATGGCTCTCTAAAGAAGATAAAGACAACAGGGTGACAACCGAAACAAAAGGGTGAACAAGCTTAGATTAGACAAGACGAATCAGAGTTTTCCTTTGCCCTAGCATGGCCAAAACAACTCAGAAGCAACCCTACAAGGTACTTCAATGCACAGCAACCCAAAACCTAAGGGAAGACAATCCCTGAGTTGTTCTTGGCCCTATCATGGCCAAAATGACTCCCCAACAATCTGCAGCAGCTACCACTCTGATAGAGGGGAAAACAAAGTCATCACAATGTGAATGAGGCCACCACCAATGATCCATGAAGAAACCATAGCAAATCCCAATTCAAGGAAAGAACAACAATCCTAGTTCTCTAAGAAGTAACAGTACATTACACAGTCCAAACACATCCAGCAACGTTACAAAACAATGGTCCTTCCTCAACAATGAAGCCATGACACATTTTCACAATCAGCAATGGTGGAGTGAACACAAACTCCCTGCGTGAAATGGAAGGAAGAACATCACCACACACCGATAATTGGTGTGAGAGAGGGAAGGGAGAACCCCCACAAAATGGATTGTAATCCATTTTATCTCTACTCTGCATGAGGAAAATGAACAGCCCACGATCTGAGAGAGTGGATAGACGGTAAGCATCCCAAACGGTGCGTGAGGATACCACGCCCATCTCGTGTGTGACTGAACCAACTATGGAGGTGTGTGGGGGAAAGCCTGCCACCCACCCCTACCCAGCATTAACTGCCTCAACCAAAACAGGGGTTTAAGGTTTGACACATGGCTTTTCCCCGTGGGGTTCAGGTTTAGCAATCCCCCTGCCTTATCCTTAGGAATCATTCCCTTTTCATTAATGTTGCATCGTCATAGCTGGCTGTAGGTTCATTTTAATTAATGTGTATGTTTACATGATGCCAAAACCATTATGTGTCGGATAGCACGATATACCATCAGCAACAATCCCAATTGCTGAAACATAACACAACCAAATCGATGGTGGGGCTTTTGTCTTTAGCTCCGCACCATGATTAATTACAATATATACATCATGTACCTTTTAATGCATTTAGGGTCAAAACCAGGGGTATTACAATCCCCTCCCCCTTGGAATAACACCATCCTCGGTGTTCCAATACATAGGAATACATATACAATTTGCACATCCAAAATTTCAAAAATTTGCAGATCTATCCCTAGTTTAATTATTTACTTTGAAATTTTAGGACCAAACCCCTCGGCTTCCATGAGCTTCTCCTGCTGGTTCTCAGCTTTCATCTCATCCCCAAGTTGAGGAACTTTGTGGCTGTTGCCCTCTTTATGTTCCCTCGTTGGGCAGTCCTGGCGTAGATTATGTCCTCACATTTCCAACATTTTTTTGGCCGCTTCATCTTTACATGCTCAATTTCCTTTGAGTCTTCATGCCTGGAACGTTTCTTAACAGATCGCTTGGACGAATGTCCCATCATTGATCCACTTTCCTTACCTTTACGGATTGCTCCCAGAAGGATTTTTACCTCCTTTTGCAAACCAATAGAGTCTTGTAAAATCTAGTGGTTCATCTCATTCTGCCTTTTTTGTGTTTTGAGAATCTCTCCAAGATTCTCTTGGGTCCTGGAAATCATTTGAAGGAGACTTCCAGCCAAGTCCAGCAGCTTTTGGTCTGTTGCCATGATCAATGTGCACACTGGGCTTCACTTTTCTCACCTGTGAAATGCATCATTGAAATTCTATTAGACCAAGCATAATATAGGCATTAAAATCAGTCAATTTATTGCCCAATTGGCATGACAATCCAAGTCTCATCAAGGAGACTTCCATATTTTTCATGCCTTCCCAACAGGCACATGAGCTCATTCATGTCCATTCTTGGGCAGGGAATTAACCATTCCAGCATTCACAATTTACTTTTAAGCAAATACACACATTCTATTTTCAGTCATGCATGCATTCAACAACCTTTTATTTTCTAAATGCATAAATATATATATATATATATATATAATCAAAAGGCGAGAGAGAGCAGCAAGATTTTTTCCCCTCTTTGTTTTGTTCCATCCTAGAACCCACACCACCGCTATGGCTTTTCATGCTCTCAGCCTCTTTCACTTCACTATGAATGCTGGACCAATCCCTCTTGGTCATGACAATTAGTGTCTCCGATCTATTTCATACCTCTCAACCATGGAGCCTCCCCACATGGTTTGTCTTGGCTGCTAGGAACTTCACAGTCTCACTAGCACCTTTTTCATTACTGCTCATTCTGAGCTCTTCAGGACAGTCACACATCCACATGCACCCCTAAGATGCTCTCATAGTCCTCGATTCCAGTGATACGTATATTCAAACATTGAATAAATTCACATGTTTAGTTTATTCTCATCAGTTTTTATCTCTTAAAGAAGAGCTTAAAACATCATAACCAAATCATATACACATGCATATTCATAAGCAAGAATTTCAAAATAATCCAATACTTATTTGTATTGTGCATTTCCTTGTTGGTCCATAGGATCCTACTTCGCTTTGCAAGCCTTGGGATCGCCTATGGATTTGGATGTTAGGTCAGCACGCAGGCTGCTTCACAAAATCCTTTTTATATATATATATCAGGCATAATCAAGCCAAGGCTTCAATTGGGTTTATCAGACCGTCAACAATCACCTGTACTTATATCAACAATGCACTTATATCAGCAACCAATCATCATCCAAGACAACACCATTGGGTTTATAAGGCCATCAACAATAACACATGCACTTATATCAACACAAGAGACCACTCCCTTCTCTAAGTTGACAGTCCCTCGGGAATGTCCCATTTCCGGTAGTGAGCTCTAATTCCACTACCCCATATCACACAAGAGACCACTCCCTTCTATGAGTTGATAGTCCCTCAGGAATGTCTCATTTACGGTAGTGAGCTCTAATTCCACTACCCCATATCACATAAGATACCACTCTCTTCTCTAAGTTGACATTCCCTCAGGAATGTCTCTTTCTCTGTGCTCTTTACACTACCCCATATCACACAAGAGACCACTCCCTTCTCTGAGTTGACAGTCCCTCAGGAATGTCTCCTTCTGTGTGCCCTTTAGTAGAAGGTAGGATGAGCTCAAGCCATTGTCCATTCAGTGTACAATATCAGACTACATATGTTTAGCCTAACAACACAAACAATATAAGCATATTCGTTAGCGTTATTGCTCGAAAAACCGTAATCACATTTCATATCATTCTCTATCAAGTATTGAGGCCCTAGGAATGCGTCCACTTCCTAGGGTGTAATCAATATTGAAAAACCCTTCCATGATCCAACATTGAAAAAGTGTGCACCTTTTTTGGTGTGTGCCATGTAGGCCCTATTCATACTCAAGCAATCGGTCATAATGGAAATAAAATCAAAACATGTTCTGCATATTGAATTTAACAATTTGACATGCATTTCTTAGTTAGGGTTACAGGACACTTATCCATTTGCCAATGCAGTATTCCTTCGTTAAGGAGGAATGGGGGCTCCCTTATCTGAGTTAATAGTCCTTCGGTTTGCCATCCCAACTCCTTTCACATTCCATATCCACACATGTCTTACCAACATAACCTATACCATCTCACTCATGTTGCTTACCAAACATGCAGTGCAAATGAGACATTTCCAAAATGTCCAATGGAGTTTCACCTGGAATCCATTTCCAAGATAAGGGAAAACCTTCCCCTGAAGTTTGGCTCCTGTAGGCCATCAGTGTGTACCCCTGGCACATTCATAAAATAGCCAAACAATCAATCATTATCTGATAATATAATCAAAATTTGATTGTTCCATAACCAAGCAATGACATGAGTACTTAAATTCAATGAGAATTTGCAACCCTGTTTACTACAGAAATTGATTTGCTTGGCAATGACGTGATCCTCAGATGTGGGTCTCTTGTAAGAAGCACCACTATGCCCATTATAATTTTATGCTTACTAGCATAACATAAATACCCACTTACAATGCGTCCTCTTGACACAATATTATGCAAGCCAATAGTGATTAGTAGTTGTCAACAATTTCTTAAATCTGAAATTCACAATTCAAATTTAACAACCCATTATGCGTACAACTATTTTTACAGCCATGAGACTCTTCTCATAAGGTTTGGCTCTTTCACATGGTAGATTTGGCATTTTTCATGGTCTTACTCTCATTTCCATGCTCTAAACAATCTACCTGAAACCTGACCTTCAATCAGCCAAACACTTGGTAAGTATTGATGCATATAACCTTTTCATTGCTACAACAATCACTGAAGCATTTTCAGAATTTATAAATTCAAATGCTTCCGACTATTTATCACATCAATATTACCAAAACTCATTTACTCCACGCAATCATTATCATACTTTAAATTACAGGGTACATTCACATCATTTATGCAACTAAATTAAATGTTTAGATACTCCTTACTTCACAAGCGTATCATTTTTACCACCTTGCTCTTCCATAGAGAATTTATGGCAGCCAATTGATCATGACTAACCTCTTCATGCACTTACTATCCTGCATTCATAACAGCTCTTGAAATGGTTCTAGAATTGCAATCAATTCATCATTTCAACCATTAGTTATTTATAATATCACATGCACTATCTCAATGCATCACAACATTTGCACCCATACTTACGTAATCAGTTACTCACACCCTTCATATGCATCCATTCAATGCATAACTACAAGATTTATAGAATCTTTTAATGCATACCCACTCAATGACATCTTGCATTGATTCAGGAATACCATGCATTCAAACATACCATGCATGGCCTATCCATGAATACTTCATATAGGATGCATTACTATAATCAAGATCATCAGTGCTTACTTTCTTTGGGCTACTAAGCTCATAGAAACATAATACAGGCATAACATATTTCTATATGAATGCAGTATAAAATTCAAATACCCGCATGGTATGAGATCTCTTACCTTTACCACTCCATGTAAGTTGTCATAATCAAACCCTTACCTTCATGGGTTCTACTTACACCCTTGACATTACCAGTTTGGTTGGTCCTTTGTAGGAGATTACAGAATTTTCTCACTAACTTTTGATTCTGGACTTGTTGCCTTATCCCTTTCTTCATAGGGTTGCTGGTCACATTCATCAGCATTAGCAACATACTCAACCATGTCCATGTTGTCGTTGGTTGTTCCACTAATGTCAATACCAATGCAATAATTATCATTAGTGGCTCATTATAAATGCATAATTCTTACTATTCTTACAAACATGTAATATCTTATGCATGCAAGGCATATCCGCATACATTTCATGTCTAAAACTTGTAATCATAATTAGCAAGATAGGTTTTAAGGAAATTTCCATTTTCAAGTCCCTCAACCCTGCATGGAACTCCTTTTCCGCACAACAACTGGTTTGACTTCATGGTCTTGCTACGTCTAGCCATGCAATTCTCGGATTTGTCCATATTGACAGTAGCACATTTCTCTTTCAAGCAATTACTAGCACTTTGCTGCTCCACACTCAAATTCTGGTGTCCTTCCCTTATTCCCTGCTGGATAAGATTTCCAACGCCTATCCACATGCTTCATTCTGACCTCGAGTGTGAAAACCACATCATTTCAAAAATGATGGCAAAACACACCACTGAATTTCTTTTTTGGGGGGGGGTTCTGAAATACAACCTCCAGCCACCTAGGGTTTTCTTCCTTTCATCCCTGAAATCCTACTAAGAATTTCACTGAAAACCTTCTGAAAGACAATTGAAAATGCTTGAAAAATTACTGAGAAGTTCCCTCGAAAACCCAAATCTCCTTAGGCCCAATTGGACCCCTTTCCAACTATCTTTTCGAAACTTCAATGGTCAAAACATCTAGCTCATCGGCGGTCTGTTTGCTTATTTATTTCCAATGTTTCGGTTGCAAACCAACTAAACTTCCGATCTGCATCGGCGAGAAAATCGAGCAGCTCCAATAGCGGAACGTGATCTTACTATGGTTTTCGTGGGCATCTATCGACTATCAGACCTACTGTCCATCGGGAAAATAGTGCCTTAGACTGCCACAACGACGGATTTACAATCCCTTGATTCCTTTCGATCGGCAGCCTAATCCCTAATAATTTTTCGATGACCTTATACTCTTTAAAATTTTCTTCTAATCGGGTCTTCTCCTTACTAACCTTTTGGTGTTTCAGTGGCTAGAACATCTAATTTCCTCCACTGTGTCGGTGGGTCACTTGTCTATTTCCTTCCACCGTATCGGTCTATACTGTCTACTATTCTGAGTCTTACCGGCGATCCGTTGGTCTAATCCCCTCCGTCGTATCGGGTCCATAACAGTCTAGCAGTCCGGACATTATTGTCGGGGAAACCACTAATCCGCTGCATCGGCAGTCGAACATATTGGGCATCAAGCGGTTAGTCCTTTCAGTCTCCACAACGACATCCCACAATCTTCCTATGCCTTTCGCAGCTCATGACTTTATC
This sequence comes from Pseudotsuga menziesii, assembly GCA_001517045.1. Classification (NCBI taxonomy): domain Eukaryota; kingdom Viridiplantae; phylum Streptophyta; class Pinopsida; order Pinales; family Pinaceae; genus Pseudotsuga; species Pseudotsuga menziesii. Next base: position 331,577 of record LPNX010396450.1, on the reverse strand, counting down.
GTCGGTTGGAGAGACTATCCTTTTGTGGCATCGACGCTTGGATGCACTTCTCATTAGGTGATTAGTTCTTTATGTGGCCACAACGGCGGGCAGTAGAGTCACTATGGTCTCCACGGGGCACTCATTAGTGGTCGAAGCAGTTATTCATTGCGGCATTGGATGGATAGTTGACTAGGCAGTCACAAATGTGGTTCACCTTCACTGAACCTTTTTCGATCGGTGATCCGATCCATTAACATTTCCTGATGGCCGATGATTTCATGCCTTTAAGAAAATTTTGAATTTTCTTCTTGCCTTGCCTTCCGCTGCATTGACTCTTCCATATTCTACTCATCAACGATGTCAAAGACTATTCTCCTCCGATCGTCGATGATCCCGTTCCTTAGAAAACTTTCGGAAATTTTGTGCCATCGGCGGTCGGAGGCTCTACCCGTCGAAAGCATAGTTGTCTAGCCATCTGCAATGGCAACACAAGATCATATAGCTTCTTTCGATGTAGTCGCCAAACTTTTCACCACATCGGCAACTTGATCCTCTAAGCATCAGCGATGCGATCAACTAATTGTCGCCGATAGCCGACGATTTTATGACTTAGACAAATTTCCAGAAAATTTGTCTCATTAGTCTTCTTTTATGTCGCTTCATCGGCTCAGCCATCTCTTATCCAACGCCGATCAAATCAACTGTTCTTTTTTTATCAGTGAGCTGAAGCACATCGGCATCGGTAGTCGAAACTTTTCCTCTTCAAAAGACTAGTCCTCTAGGATTTCGCAATGACGAGCGCACAAACCACTAACATATTCCGATGGCCGATGATTTCGTTACTTAGAGAAATTTTCAAAAAAATTCCACTGTGTCCACTGCCGGAACATCTTTCCTCTGCTGCATCGATGGTCGGAGGCTCTATCTATCAGAAGGATAGTCCTCTAGTCGTCTACAACGATGGATCTCAATCAGCTAAGCATCAGCGATGCAATCAACTGATCATCACCGATTCTTCCAACTAATTTTCTCCGCTGGGGTCTGCATCGGCGATCCATCAATCTAAGTTTTTCGATGTGTCGATGGCCAAACACTTGAAAAAATATCTGAAACCAAGGGTGTTTTTTTCTCATCGGGTGACCTTCATACTAGCTTTTTCGCTGCATCGAAATAACTTCTCACTAAGTTCTCCGATGAGCCGACATTCTGGCACTGAGAAAAATTTTGTGAATCTTCTTGTCTTCACCCATTTTTCCTGGTTTGTTCTGGGCAGCAGGAAACCTGCCTCTGTTAACTATTTCTCATGTCCCTCTGAGGCCCATGCTACAACATAAGCTTTGTCACTGCATCTTCATGGCCCATTCAAGCCCATGTTACAACCAGAGCTCTGATACCATATTGTAACGTCCCCGACCCTTAAACCGACGAAGAGGATGCTACTATCACCAGACATATGGGCAAATAGCCCCATGAACATGGACAGGAATATAATGCTGAAATAAAAAGCTTAAACATAAAACATACTAAGATGCATAATCCTTCATATACATAGTGGAAGCAAACATATGATCATTCAATCATGCCACATGTTCATCATATTCATTAATCAGTAAATATAAATGCAGAGATGAAATAGTCAAGAATACTTATCTTAGAAAGAACTCGTCCTACAACCAACTACGTCACTGCAACATTCCACCCAACCATAGGCCAGCGTGCTCATCAATCTCTCAGCAACACTGCCACCCCAGAGCTAGGCATGATTCCTCCAGGAATAAGGGTCAAAGCAGGCTTACACATAGCCAAGGTACACAAACCAGCCATGCCCACACAATAGGGTTTATCAGGCCATCAAGGAGCTAGGAAAGGCTAAATTCCAAGATGGTGGTCTCAATGGAGAGCTAAGCACACCTATACCAGAGTTAACCATACTTATAAGACATCCACACACCCAACACCAGGAATCAATCCTTTCTCTGCTTCACAATCCCTCAGGCCCTGACTTCCCTTTCCAATATTCTTCAAGGGTTGTGGAGAAGAAATCCAGCAGTCTAACTCTGTCTAAGTGGCTCCAAACACCAGTTTTCTCAAGCATACCCAGCCTCTAATCCTACTCTCAATAGTCCGAAGACCACCCACTACATACTGCAGTAAAACAAACAGTTCACAGCTCTGTGAAGAAGATAAAGACAACAGGGTGACAACCCAAATGAAAGGGTGAACAGGCTCAAATCAGATAAGGTGAATCAGAGTTGTTCTTGGCCCTAGCATGGCCAAAACAACTCAAAAGCAACCCTACAAGGTACTTGCATACACAGCAACCCAAAACCTAGGGGAAGACAATCCCTGAGTCATTCTTGGCCCTATCGTGGCCAAAATGACTCCCCAACAATATACAGCAGCTACCACTCTAATAAAGGGGAAAACACAATCAGCACAATGTGAATGAGGCCATCGCCAACGATCCATGAAGAAACCACAGCAAATCCCAATTCAAGGAAAGAACAACAGCCCCGGTTCCCGAAGAAGTAACAGGACATTACACAGTCCAGGCATAGCCAGCGATGTTACAAAACAATGGTCCTTCCTCAACAATGAAGCCACAACACATTTTCACAGTCGGCAATGGTGGACTGAACACAGACTCCTTACGTGAAATGGAAGGAAGAACATAACCACAGACCAAAAACTGTGAGAGAGGGAAGGGTGAAAAGTAGCGCCTGCATTCATAGCCCAAAGGGAATTTTGTCATACATAAAGGTCCCCCATGGAGTTGTAAATGTTGTTTTTTCTGGATACTCCAGGTGAACTGCAATCTGGTTATAACCAGAAAATCCATCAATCATTGAAATTTTGTGAGATCCTACAACCCTCTGCAAAATCTGATCTATTTTTGGTAATGAATAGATATCCTTGAGACAATATCTATTCAATTTACGGAAGTCTACACATAGTCTTATCTCTCCATTCTTCTTACGTACAGGCACCAAATTTGCAACCCAAGATGAATACCTTAGAGGTACAATAATTTTTGCATCTAGTAATTTTTTTACCTCTTTTTCAATTACTGGCAATAATGCTAGGTTAAGCCTTCTAAGCTTTTGTTTAAAAGGATTAGTATTTGGTTTTAGAGGAATTTTGTGCTGAATTATGCTAGTATCATATGTTTTTAAATCATGATATGACCAAGCGAAAATAACCTTATATTCTTTAAGCAAACCAACATATTTTCTTCTTTCTTCATCTGACAGTAATTTTGACAATTTTATCATCTTAGGCTGATTTTCAAAACCAATATTATACTCCATAACATTCTCCTCAGTAGTCTGCAGGGTGGGTTTCATCAGTGTATCATCTTTTGAAAACATTCTTTCTAACGGAACAAATCCCTTAGGAATGAAATTCCCTTTTAACTCAACAATTTTGTGATCAGCAATTGAATTATTTCTGCAAGGTTCATTTTCTAACCATTCTAAATCATGTTCATGATCAACTATATCATCTGAAAATTCACCTACTAATTCCATAAATTCTTTTATTTCCTGATCATCATTAAAAACTTTCCAATGTTTGATATTATCTGGGACAGCGGGTCTATACCTTACATCAATTGGGTATTTCAGATGAGTTACCTTTGGAACCTTGAAATAGGCTGCTGCTAAAGCTAGGGAATCAACTGTCTCATTATATTCTCTTGGGACAAGAGTTATATTGAAGGCTATAAAGAAATTTTCAATTATATCCCAAACCTCATTCCTATAAACTTTTAATAAATACTACTTTACTTGGTAAACCCTTTTTACTTGCTGAATAACTAATTTGGAGTTGCCAAATACAGCAAGTTCTTTAATACACAAGTCTTTTGCTACTCTTAACCCAAGAATTAAGGCCTCATATTCAGCAGTATTATTTGTTGTTTTAAATTCCAATTTGTACATAAGGGAAATAACCTCACCTCCAGCTGAAATCAATAATACTCCTACTCCTTCCCCCTATTTACTTGATGCACCATCAAAATACATCTGCCACAATCCATCTGGTTCCGCTCTCTTTACCTGAACTGGAATATCTTTTTGTACTTGTAAAATCCCTTCAATTTCATCATTTAATTGCAACATACAAGAACCAAGATTTTCATCAATTGAATAGATCGGATGATTATTAGGGTGTCTACTATCACTTACCAAATATGCCATCTGTACCTCTCTGTAAAGTCTTCTGAATTCTCCTCCAAATACTGGAATTGTAGCATATAAAAGATCCATTTGTAGAGTTCCTCCCACTTTCTTTGCCTAGGATCTAGACAATAACATACCAAATTTGGGAGAAATATCTGCTACAACTATATCCATCAATACACTCTTCATAGGTACCTGGGTTAAATTCACCACCAGATCCTTGATTACCCCAATACACTTCACTGCCCTAGAATAAAATGTGTACAAATCATGGTATGGTTTAGTAACACTCAGTCCTAAAGCTTCCATGATTACTTTTGGCATGAGGTTATGTGAAGCTCCTGAATTTAGCAAACAATTATGCAATAGCTGATCATGTATTGAAAAGGTTACATAAAAAGGAGGAGGATATTCTAAATTATCATCAGGCTGATCAAAAGTTTTTGACCCTACAATAATAGTAGGTTTTTCATCTTGCAAATTGATCTCATCGGATGGGATAGAAGTATAATTCACTGCATTTCTAAAAGTTTTAAAATCTGCTTCCCTGTAAACTTTACTCTTAATCAACTCTGTTAAAGGTACAAGGATTTTCACTTTATTAAGCTCATGCTCGAAACTGAAACCACTTACAACTTTATTCACCTCCTCAACATTCACAACTTCATCTTTTCTTTCATTTACAATTTGTTTCTGATTTGAAGACATATTTTGTTTAATAGGATGAGCTTTCACCAATTTTTTAGCTTGTGCTGCATGTTTTACCCCTGATCTTAGACCATATGATTTTTGTGGTATTTCCTGACAAACTTTAGGCATAGACATCTGATAATCATCTTCTTCATAATGATCTATTTCTGTAGCATACTGATAATCAAATCTAGTCAGAAAATAAGAGGAAGAATCACCATCAAATTGACTAATATTATGTTCTTGCTCTTCCAAATCATCTAACTCCCCCTCATCTATTTCATATGATTCATCATCTTTGACATTATTATTTTGAAAAGGAGGTTGAATCCTTTGTTCTTCATTTTCTCGTTTGTCTCTCTGCATATCATTATTTCATCTTTCTCTTGGCAAGAACCTAGGAGCAAAAGGTCTTCTAAACTGATTCTGATTTCTTTCACCTTCAAGTATGGGTTTATTCTGATTTATATTTCCCATTTCCAACCTATCAATCTTAGCTGACAATTTTTTTATGATTTTATTCATTTCATCCATTTTGCTATCTAATGATCTTCCTGTATGGCTGGATGTAATGATTTCTTTTTTACCCTTTTTGTCAGCAATTTGATGTTCTGTTTCCTCCTTTAGTTTATTTGAGGCTAAAATATTTGACTCTACTTCTAATGCTACATTTTGCATATTTTGAAGTGACACCGATTTTCTTTCTCTTAATAGCAAAGAGAACTCATGATCAATTGAGTTTGCATAAGTTAACTTTGTTGCTGTCTCAGTGGGTTTCATTTTAGCTGGAATCCTACTGTACATTTTATTGAATCTTTTGGAAAAATCTCCCACAGCTTCATCATTTTTTCTCTTTAATGATCCAAACTCTGTCATTTAATACAAATAATCTTTAGTGTCCCTCCACTGTCTCATAAATGCTTCTTCTAAAGCATCTATGCCATCTATAGAGTTTGGTGGTAATTCCCTAAGCCATTTTCTAACCTCACCATCTAAACTTTGAACAAAAACCCTCATCCAAACATCCTCATGTTCAAAATTGTGATTGTCTGCATAACTGTAGAATGTATTCCAATGTTCTTCTGCAGTAGCATCTCCCTGGCCATTAAATCTTGGAAGGTACTTTTGATAGTCTCCTGCTGGGAGAGCATTTAGAGGCTGGGGTAAAACAAGTGGGGCATATCTTGCTGCTACCATAGCAGCCATTCGATTTTGAGGCTGAGCCATTCTAGGATTGGAAATGTTTAAATTTGTATTAGACTGAAGGTTGCTTGATTGCTATGATGAGAGAGACAAATTACCAGGATTTTATTGATTTAGTGGGATAGTCTTAACCAAAGGAATATGGGTTGAAAATAAAGAGGAAGCTCCTGTTTGCAATGCTTCAAGTTTAACCTTCTCTGACAGCAAAGTATTTGTAAAGACATGGAAATTGTCAATTTGAGAAGGGGTAAATAACAGGTCTAACTCTTCTCTTCATTTTTCTGATTGTGGGTCAAAAGAAGGAAATGGAATATATGAGGATTCAGGGATCTCCAAGGCTGCAGGCTGTTTGAATTTTTCTGATGAAGTAGAAATTAAATTTCTCCTAGCCTCCTTTAACAACTACTCAGGATCTGAGACTCCTGGATTTAAAGCGGATGAGGGATTTCCTCGAGTTCCTATCTTTTTTGAAGCCACTGTAACTTTTTTAAAGGTGACTAGATGTATTCTATAATAGATCTGACTGATTTTGTTCACCCTGCAAAATCAGTTTCATAAGAATGTCGATTATCCAGGGAAGATGTCGTTTCCTTTCTCCATCCCCGGCAATGGTGCCAGAAGATGTTATCCCTAAAGTTGAACCTAGACTACAGGGGTTCAAGCTTAAAGAAATATTTTTCAAAAATATACTTCAATGAAATCAATATAAATATTGGGCTGGTATGTAATCAAAGCTATAGGAAAATCACACAATCATTAAAGAACTGTATAACATAAAACAAGATACAAAATCCAACATCAAATGAACTACGATCATGAAATTATGAAATGAGACCGTCCCTGTTTTTTAAAATTTTAAAAGATATTTGTATTTCAACATAAGAATCATTGCAATAGGATTAAATGGACCATATACAAGATAAATCATAAGAAACACAATTCATAAGATACACAGACAAATCATAATCATACTCATATCAAGGTAGAACCTGTATTGAATATGTAGAGTATTTCATGTCATATAGCAAGTTATCAAAACTGGATCTTCATAACTCCAATTTCCACCCCCTGTCTCATCTAGAGACTCTCCTTAAATACAAAATATTTGTTTGTTTAAGCTAACTATAAGATCCTACTTCTATGGGTTGAGCCTTCTCAAAAATAGGGAAGTCAATCCCCTTTAAACAGCATTTAAGTACAAGTGTAATATAAAAAGACATCTGTCAATAAACAACATTACTTCAAAAGAAAACTATAATTAAACCTCTAAATACTTCTGGAAGCCTCTGCTAATATAGCTAAATCACTTAAAACCTAGGAACGCTTTTGCAATCTAGCAAACTCAGCATCTTTGTTGTCCTCCTTATTCTGAGCTTTGATGAGTTCAAGCTGCTTCTAAATAGTTCTTTTTTCCCTTAGAATATCTTTAGATATTGTCAGCAACTTTTGATACTATGTCTCCTTATCCTCCGGATCTTCTCAAAGTCTTTTATTGGCTATCATCAACTTTTCATTAATGTTTTGCAGATACCTAGTTTGTTCTTTGTATGTCTGCAAAGACTTCTTAACTTGGTTTAGTTATGGAGATATTTCTAGGTCTTCTTCCTTCATATGGAATTCTTCTTCCTGTAGATTCCTTGATGCTGAGCAATCCTCTGAATTAACTTGCTTGTTTGTGCAAAAGGCTTCAGGTATAGAACCTACAACTCCTTGAATATCAATAAATTTCTCAATATCTGCACAATACTGATCCTTAGATGTATGTACAGTTTCTTCACTGAGAGCATCATCTATCATCACAATTTCCATGCCATCTCCATGTGCTGATGTCTTCTCTGTCTGCAGCTTCTTTCTTAACCTAGTTCTTGGCTTCATATCCCTATTCTCTGTCTTCAATAGCTGATTACGAATTTCATTTTTTGAGGTTATATTTTTTAGCATAACACTCAATTTTTCAGGGTTTTCATTTGTGAATGAAGCTTCAGGACACAAACCTTCCTAAATTGGTTTCTCTGTAATATCCTTTCCTTCTTCTTTAGCAATTTGAATTGGTTTTTTGTGACTTGTTTTTTGCTGGTCTAAATCCTCCATCATCCTTTTTCCTTTCTCTTTAGGGTTTTCTTTGAACCCTAGCTCTATCAATAGAGCTTCCCAGGTTCTTCCTTCCACTAGTGGAAAATGAGAAATTAGTGACCAAAAAAATGACCAAAATCTGCATATCAATGACCACTTTTGGTTTGGCGATCGCTGGTGGCTAATTTGCGGTCTTTTATTACATGACCAAAATTGGTCATTTTTATTTTGGTCATTTATAGCTTGTCGGTTGGTCATTAATTTGGTCATATATTTGGTCATTAATTTGGTCATATATTCGAATCAATGACCAAATATATGACCACATTTGTGACCAAATTAATGACCACATGACAAGCTAGAATATGACCAAATTTGGTCGCGTAATAAAAGACCATAAATTAGCCACCAAAACTGATTTTTGGTCATTGATATGCGAATTTTCGTCATTTTTCTGGTCATTTGTATCTCATTTTTTGGTCGTGTATCTCTCAATTATTGGTCATTTTATTTGCGAATTTTGGTCTTTAATCTCATTTATTGGTCACTAATTTAGTCAATTTTTAGTCGCTTTATGTATGGTCATTATATTTTAGTAGTTTGAATGGTGTCCATTATTAATCAATATAAATTTTTAATATGATATTATGTTTAAATTTAAAAAAAATCATACATGTATTCTCATCTAATACACATGCGAATTATGCAGTCACATTATAATTAATTACAACACTTGTAAATAAAATCTAATACACATGTAAATCATGTAATGTCACATTAATTAGTTAATAATTACAACATTGATACATAATATAAAGTACAACCATATATATAAGTTTTAAACCACAAATTATATTATATGAAATGTCAAAAGTATTACAATAAATATGAGTTTTCTCAAAAACACATATTAATTTCCATATAACTTTATGGGAAAGCCATATTCACTTTTCAAAATATTACAATGGCTAAACCATCATACTTGCACTTGGTTGCAAAAACATACTTAGATCCCACATCAACAGCTTCAAAACCATACTTAAATCCCACGTCAGCAGCTTCAAAACCACACTTAGCAGCTTGAAAGCCTCAACATCAGGCTCTTCATACGGAATGGCAAATCCTCATTAGCGAGCTCTTCATACTCAATGGCCCACTTATAAGTTAAGCTCACTCCTACAAAATCCAATAAAAAATAATCACTTGTAAAATAGAAAAACAATGAACTGTAAATTAGAAAAACAATGAAGCAAGTTATTTATCTTGTTCAATAGCTAACAACAATAATCAAGATCATGTGCAAAATAGGAAAATCTAATCTAACAAATTCAATTTAAGAATTGGTTAAAATTAAACTTGAATGGCTAAATCTGCAACTATTTAGTACCTAAGAAAAGTAAAACTCAGCTCTAAACCAAGAAATGGATTTCAACATGAAATATAATCAACGAATCCACAAAACAATTATGCTCGACTGCACAGGTAGAAACCTGTATACATAGTGCAATCCGTGAAGGAGTTCACCCCTATACGTCATGTGGTTAATGAATGACATGAAAACTATGGAAACTGATGAATGATTTAAGAAAGTCTCAAATCCAACACCCAAAAGAATAAATAATAGATTTCTTTACCTATGGAATCGTCATTCTGCTATGTATGATTTGGTGCAAAAGTGTAACAAATGCACTCAAACACAAGTTGGAAATGTTGGTCCAACAAAAACGTAAAATGTATGACTTGTGTATGTGAGAAAAGCTGTATAAACCTACTTTCCCAAACATGCAATAAACATAAATCAAAAGAGAAGAGGGAAGTGAAACCTTAGGGGAAGCCGCTTGATGAGCTGGCCTTATTGGAACAAGAGAAGGTGAACTGAAAAGAAGAATCGTCTTTTATGGAGTGCTTCCATGGAGCTCAATAATAGCTACAAGGAACATGTTAACAGGTGTTATAATCAAAATCAATATATATTTTTAGTGGAAACAACTTACAACTCTTCTAATCAAGATGAAAAACAAAATTACACTACTGCAACAAATTCTCAGGCCAAGTCCAAGCAATCATAACTTCAAAATATCTAGATACCAACACTAGCAATTTATATTGTTTGACATAGGAGAGCACTAATATACCTCATCTAAATCTGCTGATGCATTGCAAGGTGGGAGCTTTAAGGCCTCTCATAAACTGAACACTTGTTTTTGGAGCTCAAAAATCACAAGAAAGTGTCCAACCCAACCATAACCACCAAGTCCTTCACTATCCACGTTCTGTAGTTGTGACATGTTCATACTTAGCCTGGTCTGCAGTGCCAATTCCCGTGGGGCTATCGCCTACAAGAGATAGAAACTATTATAGCATAACTAGAGAAAGAAACATATCGTTTCTAATTATTTGTGGAATGAATGTTTTGGATTGAAAATGTGAAAAGAATAGTACAGTAAAAAAACTTCAAGCAAAAAACAACTGCCTTCAAGGCTCTTCCTAGAAGGGCATAGTATACAAGAAACAAATAACTATTTCTAACTCTCTTTATCATCCTGGTAAGTATCAAGAGATTTAAAAATTTCCCAGTTTCCCGTGATGGACATATTTTAACTTTTTAATAAGTTGCAAAGAAACAGGGATCAAACCTACACCCAACAGAGCTGCAAAGCATTAAAGTGCAGAGAATGGTAAAACTGTGTTCATGAATGTTCTAAGATATGGTAAAACTGTCTTAAATTACTTGATTCTTGGAAGAAGGCTATGGCCTCACAAGCTGCAGCTTACAGTCATGAAAACAAAGCTACAAAGTCAAAAGAGAAACCATCCAAATCAAATTCAGAAGAGAAGCAACCAAAATCTATTACAGTTAAGATCAATGCCAATAAGGAAGAAAAGAAAGGTTACAGTGGAAACAAAGCTACAAAGTCAGAAGAGAAGCAATCCAAATCTATTGCAGCTAACGTCAGTGCTAATAAGTAAGAGAAGAAGGGTTACAGTTGTAGCAAAGCTACAAAAACACAAGAGAAACAATTCAAATCTAGTACAGTTAAGGTCTATGCTAATAAGGAAGATAAGAAAGGTTACAGTGGAAGCAAATCTACAAAGCCAGAAGAGAAACAATCCAAATTGGAGACAGTTAAGGTCTGTGCTGATAAGGAAGACAAGGAAGTTTACAGTGGAAACAAAGCTATAAAGCCAGAAGGGAAACAATCCAAATTGGCTACAGTTAAGTTATGTGTTGATAAGGAAGAAAAGAAAGGTTACAGTGGAAACAAATCTATAAAGCCGGAAGAGAAACAATCCAAATCTGGTATAGTTATTAAGGTCAGTGCTGATAAGGAAGGCAAGAAAGGTTACAATGGAAGCAAAGATACAAAGCCAGAAGAGAAACAATTCAACTCTGGTACAGTTAAGGTCAGAGGTGATAAGGAAGACAAGAAAGGTTACAGTGAAAGCTATAAGGCTACAAAGTTCTTTCTGTTCCCAACTACCAATGGTAAAGTTGTCATTTCCAATGTCTAAATACCCAGGCATGTTTGGAACTACTCTGGAATCACTCTCATTGTCCTACAACAGATAAACATATATTAGTATCAATATATACAAGATTTGCAAGAGATCACTAAACACAAATCGAGTAAACAAAACATAAAATTTGATGCAACAAACAACAAGGTTTTATTAGTTTTTAAATTGATGTTGAGTAGATTCAATACTTACAAATCATGCACAAGTTACGAGATTTGCAAGAGATTTCTAAACACAAATTGAGTAAATAGAACATAAGATTTGAAGCAACAAACAACAGGGTTTTATGAGTTTCTAAATTGATGTTGAAATAAATTCAATAGTTGAAAATCATGCACAAGTAGAAGCATCCAAACTGTAATAAAAAAAACATTGAATCCAAACAAAATATATCAAGTACTCACGCCCAAACAAAGTAACACGCACCCATGCTTGTTTGTAGCACCAAAATGAAGCACTTTAAAAATGCCAGAAATAGTGCAAGCACACATCAGTGTTACACCAGTAATTTTCTCATTTTAAGAGACAAATCATACATCATTATATGGGAAATCCTAATTAAGAGTGATCCATTCAAGTTACTACCATCTCTTCCACTGGATTAAAATAAACATAAAATTCAAAACAAACAGAATAGTTTGACCTCTTTTTACATTGATGTTGAAGTAGATAAAAGACTTAAAAATGCAAAGATCCCAAACTGTAATCACAAGCATTCAAGCCAAAGAGAATACCATACATTCACTAGGAGGCTGTCTAGGAAAGCCTGATTAAAAGCGATCCATCCAAGTCACTACCATCTCTTACACTGGATCAAAATAAACATAAAATTCAAAACAAACATAATGGTTTGACCTCTTTTTACATTGATGTTGAAGTAGATAAAATACTTAAAAATGCAAAGATACCAAACTGTCATCACAAGCATTTAAGCCAAACAGAATACCATACATGATAAACCAATTGATTTTTGTTGCACCAAAATAATTCTATCAAATATGCCAAAAAATGTACAAGTATACATCAACATTGCACCATAACCTTTCCTATTTTTAATTTAAGTATGATGTATTGTGGAAATTTATATAGTCAAGAGGGGTGAAAACATTGTAAGAGAGGAAACTGTACCTTCACTGGGGGAGGCTGTGTAGGAAATCTTGATTGTCGGCGATTAAAATCAATATCATCTCCACCCTCTTCTCTGCATGCCTCATTCAACAATGGCTCTCCCATCTCTCGTACCACTCTAAAACTTACCTTTCTCCTTTTCCATGAAAGAAGACTCTGCATGGAAGTTTGTGGCAGAGAGTGATCAGAATCTGAAGAAGATGGATTGTCAATCAACTTTGGCATTGGTTCCAAATTGGGCAAACTCTTCGTCACCCAAAGTTTTCCAACTACATTTTCTAGATTCTAGATGGAGGACACCTTCAACGACAAGATTGGTTGCCACCAAAGGTCCATAACTCAAACACTTATTAAATTCAGAGCAAATCCTATAATCAGCTCCATCCCCTTCACATTCATCAGCAGAAGCTGAGTCATCTGACTCGGAAAATTCACTTTCTTCACTCCCTAGAGACAATTTCTCATCACTCTTGTCTTATTCTTTAGAAGCCTTCTTTGATCTCCCTACTCCAACATATTCTGTGAAAAAATTCACCTTCCATAAACCTGCTTTCAGAGCAGATAATTCATCCTTATCAGATGACAAATGGCCTCCAATAAAATATAGTGAAGGAACTATAATCCTATGAAAAATCCATTGTTTCCTGAGATGTCTGAAGCTCCAAAAAGCTTAGAGTAATTTGCATTAATCAAAACACTGTTGTCCTCAAGTTGAAGGTATACAATGGAAAAGGGAAATGGACATGAAAAGGACTCCCTATTAAGAATGCACCCAAATATAGAAGGTTGCAACCCATTATATATGCATGACTTAATATTATCAAGAATCAGTAACCCAAATTATTTCCAAAACAATGCAACAAAAATAAATTTAACAAAGTTCCCAGTCAAAATGTGCGAAAGTGCAAGAAACAAGTGACATAATTGTTTCCAGTGATTCAATCTTTGAGATCATCATTAGATACCAGTGTGTCTACCTTGTAACTAGAGAGTGTTATATATGCAATGGTGACCTTATGCAAATAGTAAGTTCTTAGGTAAAAACCATATAGAATGACAAAAGGAGCTTAATCTTACACAAAATATTGTTTCAGTTGTCACTCCTCCAATGCAACAAGAAACAGGGATCTTAGTGCTTTGTTTTGCATCCTTTCCACATAACAAAAACTCTCGAAGGTTCATGAACGATGTTCCTATGATAGACGGCTTATTCCTTGGTTCCTGTATCAAAGAAGGGAGGGTAGGGTGTTAAACTATGAAAACAATATTATCACAAAATCCATATAGACCAAGTGCAGCATCTAAAATTTGTGCATCCTTCTCTCTGCAGAACTAGAGAGAATCATGACTTGAGTATATTAAACTACTATGATGTTAAGTCACAAAAAGTTGCCTTGCTCAAATAAGACAGACATATTGCAGGTGGATAGATTGGACATAAAACCAATAAAGGTGTTATTATCAATAAGAAAGTAAATGCTATGGATTCTGGAAACTGTATGAATGGCATGAAAAATACACATATCGATACAACAAGGTCCAAGAAATATGATAACATAAGTTGATCTTTTTCAAAATTTGGTGTGAAAAAACTTAAATGTGTAATCCTGTCTAGATGTATTTCGATTGCCTAAACTCCAACTGCCATGTTTAAGGTCAAAACAGCACAACTAGTCAAAAGTTTCCACAAATTCCTTGTAAGATGCTTATACATTACCTTGGGCATTGCAATTGTACTCTGAGATAAACATATGAGGGTTCTGACATCTCCATTGAGTTCTCAATTATAGATGCCACATTAGACTTTAAGCAGACCCTACATATATGATGCTGGCAACTGGTGACAAAAGTATCATCAAGATTATGATGTTCACATCTGCTGGATGGACCTGATGAAATAAACATAAGAGGTTCAAATAAATAATATGATTCTGATTTTAATCATCTTTCAAATAAATAAACATAAGAGCTTCATTATGTTTAAGTCCTATAAGCAATTGCAAATGTATTATGCATACCTCACCTTTGGAATCAGCAAAATAAATGTACTTTCAAAAACAAGATTCCAGCTAATGTAAAGTGAATCTAAAATATTTATAAATGAAACACAAAACCAATTGCCACAAGTGAAGCAGCAACCTCATCACCATATATCTGGCTTCCATAAGGAATGGGATATCAATGCATTAGTCATCAATAGAAGTAATATCCTTCCATAGAATTCTTTTGGCAGGGAGATCCATTCTTTGAAGATGGCAATATTGACTGAATGAACCACTGTAAAATAGGTTTGCATTGACCTCAACACTGCCAAATATATCAACTAAAGATTCCTTGATTGCATCACGTGACATAATGCAGAAACTTGAACCAAGACATACATGAACATATTGATCATCAGGCACTTCTTCTATCAGAACAGACAGCGGTGACAATATCCCAGCATTTAAAAATATCTAACAGCGGTGACAATATCCCAGCATTTAAAAATATGGTTTCAAACATGTTCTGTACTCTTTTATTTTCTAAACCCAAAATTGTCATGGTTTGCATATGAGTGTGCTCCATTACTCATTGATCCATCTTCAAGTTTGAATTTTCTATAAAAAAGCACATAAGCTACCGATGTCTTTATCTCATCCTCACTAATGGGAGAGAAATGACTATCATCAAAATTATACCACCTGTTCTCATCAATAAGTTGCACAGAGAGATTGAGAAAATTTTAAAAATATATATGTAGTTTCTATAACCCAGCAAGCACGAACCTCCAAATGCTCTATATACCCAAAGACTAAAGAAACTCACGGATTTCTTTCTTTTTCAAGCATAGAAATGAAAAGATATGCAATTTACATCATGAAATAAGCATGCAGAATTGTCCAATTCCCTAAAGGATAAGGTGCATGGAACTATAAAGGCATGACTTGATAAACTCTAAGTTGCCAAGAAACTTGGGTACAGGGACGGGGACGCCACTTTTTGAAACAGGGTACTTGGGTACATCAGAGGTACTATATATATATGGTTCAGTGCTCTTTTACGAATGCTACAGCCACAGCTTTCAGTTGATGAAAGAATGGAGGGGGCTGGTGTTTCAGATATGTCCTATGAAAAACACTTCCTTGAACATTTTCACAAAGCATGCTTTAACATTTTCAGAATATTGAACTAATTACTTGTGCACTCATCTAATGGAATGGATTTAGTAAAGAATAATGGTAGTAATGCAGTTGAATCTTAGTACATGTATGTGAATAGTAGTTTTCCTCCCTCTCCATAAAGGCCATGTTCACCCTTTAGAGACACTTATGTGGTTCTTATGTGCTATGTTTCATGGTGGTAGTACATTTTTAAATTTCTCTTATAACCTGGTATATGTACTCGTGTGCTCTATTTCTTCCTTTTTTGAATTAATTCTAATAGTATCCATTCAAGATATATCCAACTTATGTCAAACTATCCATGTTCAAGCTCATGAGTCCCCATAGTATTCAAGCAAATAAACTAGCTTGCAGATATAAGGGCATCTATTGATTGATCTTATTCAATTGGTTGTTCAAATTCCTAAAAGGTCCTTTCTTTTTCCCCTAAATCCTTATGAAGGTAAGTAAGTGATAACCCTTCGCATAGCTCACTCAAATAAGTGATAATATGACCTTAAATTCTATCTTTTAAAAGGGGAATAATTAAAATGAGGCCCTTTTAATAGTATCTACTCAGCCTTCTCCTTCTATTAGCCATCTTGGTCTATCTATAGTGCATGCTCCCATTGACCACACTTATATTGGTCTTAGACCTGCAGACACTTCCATTGTTACACATGATGGTGTGTCTACTCCCACTAATGTTTCCCATGGTTGTACTACTCCTACAAATATTATTATAGGCACACTTCCCATAGTTTTGTTCTAAGTGGTAGTCGTCGCTAATCACCGACACTGTCTATTAAGAATCAACTTTTTCGATACCTTCCCTCACAATATAGAGATTTGGAATGCGAGTGACAACAAAATATTCAAAATTGATTGTTCACATTGGGGTTGTCTCTATCATCACACCAAGGCCTAATATTTAAATTTCATTTACAACTCATTCAATATTAAGAAATCACAATATCCATGATATTAGTTACAATTCCATTTTTGGGCATCTCAAAGAAGCATATCCCATAGAAGCGTTTGAAAACTAAAAATGTGTTTCTCTATCAATTGAGTTGCCAACTGCAATTCCATGTGTAGTTAAATACCAGATTCTTGCATCATTATTTTGCAAGCATAGAGGATAGGAAATGGAACCTCCCGCGGGAAGGTATGGTGGCACGCAACCAAACCCTAGAGCTTCATGAAATTTTGTCCACTCCCTACCTTTTAATCATCATTCTTACTAATGATCACAACCATAAAAAGCAAAGAAATAAAAACATGCATGTTCACCATGTACTATACATGACACAACTGTGTCCCAAGCTAAATCAATGGCATTGACCTCTATGTGAGCAAGATTGTGCAGTATATAAGCATTGTGTGCCAATAGGGAGTTCTTAGCGGAAGGTATTTCCCTGCGGCAAACCTACACCACACAAATGGTATAGTTAATAGAAACGCTACATTTAACAATATCCTCCAAGCAGCAATTTTATAACTAGTAACTGAAGTCCCGAGCTTATTTTGAGCATACAAAATAGAGCTAATTTATGGAATTTGAACCACTCTCTGACAAAAATAGAATAATCTCAAACAGCGAGAAATTTCAGACAAGGCCAAGCTCTACCCACTGCAACATGCATCAATGAGATCAAACTTCTTCTGGGGTCCTTTGATTGCTCAATCAGGATGATAAGCAAGTCATTACAATCTATTACTTTGCTGGAGGGTATTTATCTGTTTAAAAACTGGCACTTTTAACTCTATTTTGTCCTTTGAAATGACAACGTTATAGAAGGCATTGATTGAATGCAGAGATGGCTTCCAGCAAGAGAGAAATTTCAAAGAGAACATAAACATGGATTTACTCTGAATTTTTTGGGTGAATGAAAAAATGACTAGTACAGAAGGAAAAGCAAAGAGGCCCATCAGATTCATCAACAGTATTCTTGTTGGTCACAGTTGTGTTTTATAAACAATAGCTCCAAGTCACTCTGTATTATAGATCACAACCATGGCTACATTGCCTAGTTGCATGGTAACAAGAACAATTGGAGAAAAGAGAAATAAGCAATCTGATCAACCTACCTTCTGCGGGCCTTGATCACCTTCATACACAATTAATCCATTCAAATCATCATTTTCTGGTGCAGGAAGGAGCTAGGGATCTGGATTTCTCTTTAAGCTCATGAAAACTGACGTTTTCTTTTGTTTGCCAATTACAAGAGCTTCACACTGGCTTTCCATTTGGCTATAAGGTATGGGAGAAGTCTTTTAAGTATATGCATAAAAGCCTCGCTATTGCAGCAAATGGTGTCATGCTCTTAACTTTGACTCTTGAGTTACCATTGATCATAATTTCTTAGGAAGGAAATGAAGTGCAATAATTTATTGAATGTGTCACTTTGTTAATATATCAAACAAGTCAAAAAGAACAAGTTATCCTTATAGGATATTCTAAACCTTTCCTCGGGTCCTATCTATCATTTCAGAAATTGAGGCATTTTCCTTGTATATAATATATATCATTAAGAATAACAACACACTATCAACAAAACCAATAAATTGGAAAAAAATGGTATCCCCTTTTGTCAACATCCCATGTGCAGTCATATTAAATTAAGGCCACTATCATTTGCATGTGTTTCTGGGTTGGAGACAAAGTGATGAAAACAACAATAGGAGAAGAGCAGATTGTAGAGATTTCATTTTTTACATGATACAGAAGATGATTATGAGCTCATGTAAGGAGCAAAGGACTTAAAAACTTCCTCATAAACTGGTCGCTTGTAATCCACAGAAATTACACCCTTTATATTGCACTCACATGTTCAATAACTTCCTGAGGTGACATCCACCTCCACTCAGAAAACTCGGCTGCCTCTGTCCCATCACCAGCTAGATTGATCTCATTCTCCTCTCCTCTAAATTTTAGGAGGAACCTGTGGACCTCTCTCCAGAAGATTCAGAAACTATATAAAGTCACTTACTTCAAAACAATTACAAAGGAGAATACTCTAATGATGGGCTGAATGTCACAAAAAATCATGTGTTTTTTCTAATGTCCAAATTCAGCACTATTCTTTACCACATTGGCCTTTCAAATAAGCTATATATTTTCAAGGATATTGGATGCAAAATTCAAGATCCAAACCATTATAAGTTCATACAATTATTTACAGACCAAAGTAAAATTTACACCAATATTTTCAGATATGTGTGTGTGTATGTGTTGGAAGAAAATCTAAAACTAAAACCTACCTGGGGAGTGGGGAAGTTCCTTCAACAAAAATGTGCCTTTTACCTTAATCCTGAGATGCAAAAGTAGACAATAGGACGCTGATTTGGCTCTATGTTCCAAAATTATCAATATTAGAAATTTAGTAGCATCCCTATAGAACAATGATGCCTAGAGAGAGAGAAGTGACCCTACTTCAAGTATTTATCTCTGTTAATAATATTCATATCAGAACATGCATCTCGGTCAATAATATTAATATGCAGCAGAGGACAGAAAAGGGCCTGGGTTTCCCCCAAAATGAGGAAAAGTTATCATCTATGGTGAGCATTAGATGCTAGTGGAGAGGTGGCAACAAACATTTTCTCCATACGCCTCATATAACCAACACATCCACTCTTTTGATTAAGCTAATAGGAGAATAATGTTAATGGAGGGTGAAATTTTGGGAAAGAGATATGGTGTATGTCCACAAGCAGTGCGAAGATCTTACCCTTTTATAAAGTTAATAAAGAATAGTAAACAATGTGTCATTTTACATTTCTTTGGATCAACTTAACCTTTGACCAATTTGGGTGGCAGACTTACCGTACTCGTAGATTTGTTATCACTGCAGTCATGGATTAAATGTTTACCATTTTCTATTATCATTTTAGAAAATCGTGGCCTGCAGCAGTGCCCTAACCAATGCCAGGTCCAATGGGAGCAAACCCTACAGATAATCCAGCAGCAATAACAGAAGCAGTAGAAATTAAGGGATCCATGGTAATCTCCTCTTACTATGGTTGAAAAATAGTTGATACTTTAGATAGGATATGTTGGACATACAAAAAACAAGTACATTTTACATACATATACATATATATGGATTTGAAGTATGATATTAATTCTAAATCAAATTCAAGGGAGAAACAGAGGTAATTCTCATGCATAAGCATTCTTGCAGTTTTATGTGGTTTTGATTATTACTTGTCAAATGACTTCTTAAATGACTGATCAAGCAAATAGACCATAAATGTTTTCTAACATTGTATTGTTTCCACATCAAATGCTTTTGGGGAAGCAAGTACCAAAAAAGGTTTGAAAGATTTCTTCAAACATGAGGCTATTAGTCAGCATGCTTGCATATGATAAAAAATTCTCACAAAGGAAGTTTTAGTTGATAGGCATTTGTCCATTAAGGAGATCCTAGACATGTCTGAGAAGGGCCCAGATATGATATGTATCCAGGTGTATCTAGGGAAGAGGGAAGAAGGAACCAGTAACATAGTTATCATCCATGCAGGCATAGCTTTCCTTTTTGTTGGTTCACAGTTAAGTCCATCTATACTATGGGGTTAAGCACTGTGCTAAGACATAGACAGGCTATGGATCCCATCAGATTTGTTCATAGGTTGGTGGTAGGTTGGAGTGAAGGCTCATAACCCAATCCTTCCAATAAATCATTTTAAAAGTGCCTCATTAGTTGACCAGCTAAGTCCATCCTCACTGTGAACAAAATATTTAGGCATGGAATACTTGATCCATGTGGTCCCAAAGATGTCATGCCCTACCAGCCCATAATAGGCTCTGCAAAGAATGAACCCCACAGGCCCATAAGAAACAGAGGTCCATGTGATGATGAACAAACAACCTTCACATTATTGATTGCATAGATTAAGTATTACATTCTGTCATTATGACATGCACACACTAGTGCATGTGTGAATGTCTCATCATCTTTCTGGGATTTTAAGTATTTTTAAAAGTGCCTCCATAGGACCACATGGGATAAGAAAGTGTAAGAAACATTTTAGCAGAAAAATGACTCAATGTCCTTTCTGTCAAGGATGGGCTGGGAGTAAATGATGCAGAATCTGCAAGCGGGCATGAAGATGATGCTCTCTTTGGAGATCTATTTTCAGAGGCTAGCAGGAAAGTAGTCATCTCTGATGGACATGAACAGCCCTGGTCTGCAAATGACAGTGTTTCCGATTCCAGTAATATTCCTTTACAAGGAGCTATTGAAGTGCTTAGTTTTATTAAAGAGTGCATTTTTTCTCCAGATTGACATTCTTCTATTTACAAAGAAGCCTGTCACCAACTTAATGAAGAACATGTCAGTGCTCTTTTACGAATGCTACAGCCACAGATTTCAGTTGATGAAAGAATGGAGGGGGATGGTGTTTCAGATATGTTCTATGAAAAACAGTTCCTTGAACATTTTCACAAAGCATGCTTTAACCTGTTACATGAACTTGTTATGAGGCGTGCCTTATCCATCGAACTTGAAGAACACCTAGTAAATCAAGTTCTAAAGGTAGAGGATGGGAGGTTTGCTTATACTGATGATGCTCTTGTTCTTGTAGCTTGCATTCTTATTATAAGGACATCCACAAGGTCCATTTTGGGAGATGACTCCTTAAGACTCAAAATCTGCAAAGGCTACGCTAGTTTTATTGTTGAGAAAGTGAAAGCTACATATTCAGGGTGCTTAAATATCCAAGAAGTTTGTGCAAGTATTCCATCCCTATTTCATTTGGAATTTCTTCTCATGGATTTTTATTCTTCAAATGCATTTGAAAAAATCAAAATGGCAGAGAATATTTTTTCTACCCTCAGCAATCTAAGTTGTCCTCCAGTGGAACTTAACAACACACAATTGGTTTGCTGGTATTTGTTAATTTCAAGACTAATGTTGATTCTTCGGCACATGATTCTCCACTCTACAACCTTCCCATCCTGGTTGATGTTCAATATAAGAAATAAGTTAATACAGATTACACAAGGAGGAACTTTTCAGCTTCCCACAGGAACAGGCTATTTAGAATCATGGGTATATCATGTGGTACAAAGTGTTATAAATGTGAATATAACTGTTATAATTGTTATAAGTGTTATAAAGTGTTATAAGTGTTATATAAATGTTATAAAGTGTTATAAGTGTTACAATATTGACTTGACTTGCTAGAAAGAAAATGGTACACAACACGGTTCATTTTGACTTTTAACTTCTGTTAGTTTCACAATATCACAAATTTTGTCAATTGAGATTTTAAATTGTAGATTCTACCTAAGAAATGAATAGGATCCAAACTATTTATAAGAAATAAAAATAGTTTCTAAATACAGATCAAAGAGATACAAGTTGGACACTATCTATGACAGATACAGATCTTATATCTATCTGCTATATTGAGTTTAACTGCAAGCACTTACCTTTATCTCTTGGCATGCATCTAAAATATTTGATATGCAGGTAGGATCCTTAGCATGGAGATCCATCATACCCCAGAGAACTATATAAGGATCAACAAGCCATAGTTTATGTAGGAGAATGGTACAATTAGGATTGGTACCAACAAGATATGATGGGAAAAGGGCAGCAAATATTTCATGCTGTAGCTGATTGAATGCAGTCTGGAGAATAGTGTTACATTCCTTTTAGTCACCATAAAGCAATAATGTGATCAACAAACATAAAACAACTTCAAGAGGAAAAAAAAAAAGCATTAAGACCTTGCATGTTACCTTAACTTGGGCAACGACAATTAACAATATCTCTGGATAGTGCTTAATAGGAAACTCAAGCAATGCATGCACAGCACTCGCATGCCCAATCTCTGCCATATGGCACAATACCTTTACCAGATCAACAGACAGCCATGCCTGGTTAGTAGAACCACATGGAAGTAAACTCCCATGTGGACCTTCAACGGGTGCCTGCAAAATGAGGAATCTTTTGGTTAGATAAAGAAATGCAGAGATATAATAATAATAAAGAGGGGCAAACTAATCGCCCAATGGTTAGCTCTATGGGTAGACGCTCTTGTGCAAAGTTCACAAAGGCCTCAGGATGAAACCCCATGAATCCCTTGGGTTACCATCTGGTATTTTGGTTGCTTGTTACTAGCATCCTCGATCCAAAAAACCAAGGAAGAGGGGGGGAATCCACTGGTGTCTAGCAAGGCACCAGCCTCCTCACGAGGCAAGTGAGGGACTATATTTCTCTAGAAAAAAAAAACAAAAAAAGATGAATTGTTAAGTGACATCATCACCTACAACCTCCTTGAATGTGCAAATGTAAAAACTTCAGGAGAGCCAGATACAGCAAATCTCAAGAAGGACAGTTGGCCTTCATCATTGTTCCAGACACTCTCACAGACTGTTTGAATGGGAAAAGGATCATACATATAAATAATACAAACAAATGATTTATTGCATCCATTTGTGGCAAGATAAAACTAATTTCCCTGTAAAGAAAAATGTCAGAACACACAAATCCATCATGTCAATAGCCCAAAGATAGCAGCAACTGCATTATAACTCTACATGTCTACCTAGCAAGTTTTTCCATAAATTGACATCAAAATAGAGAAGGCTTTCTGATCTGGAAAATAAAAGTCTTTCTGATCTAGAGACTCCATCACAGAAACCCAGTTGATTTATGGAGCTTGCAAAGTAACCACCACTATTGAAAATTTCTCAATAAAAGTAACTTCAGATTTCAACAGATACAGCTAATTGAATACAATGATTAAGATGAGGTGAATGGCAGAAAACTCACCAGTTGTTTGATAGAATCCAATAGAACATCAATATTCCAAGATGATAACCATGACGAGTCAGTTATGGAACTATTAAACATTGAAGTATAAAATGTTGAATGTGTGCCATGGGAATCCTCAAGGCCTGTATGAGTGCGCACAACCATGCTAATTATCTTGGACACAGTCTCCTCCTTCAGTGGAGAAAAAAATGACAAAATATCTTTGCAGTGTGAAACATCAATTGTACATCCATATCCAAGCTCCTCCATTATGTTTGCAACATCAGTTGCCTCTTCTAACTGGGTCAAAATATCATCAGAGACTAGACCATTGCTTGTAGAGAGAGATTCAAAACTCCTGAAACACAAAATTGGCATGGAAATGAAGAAACATGCACACAATGCTGACAAAAGCAAAAGATATACCTTTGCTCCCATCAAGGCCATGATCCTACCTTGCTATAAATTGTTAAGTCGTAACTATTAACACAGCACTGGATGAAAAAAATATTTAAATAATGTGCATACCTCAAGGAATTAACAACATTCACTTCATTTGTAAATAATGGAGTCATTAACAGTGATGTTTGGGCTTTGGGTTGCAACAAAGACAATGCCTCGAGGAAATTGGGCACATGCTTTGATAATCCTTCACTCCGATGAAGGAATAATGAAACTTGATTAATGAGATCTTCAGAAATACTGGCTGTTGGGTTCTGGTACAGTTCCATTATTTTAGACTCACAGAAGTTTTGACCTAAAGATAGAAATACCTGTGGTAAGTCGTTCCATCCTCATAAAGGGAAAAATTTTAAACTGTGAATAAAGAAACAAACAAGCCAAATATGTATTTCACAAACCCCTGTTTCCAAGAATGAATAGTGAGATGTTCATAATAAACAGACACAACTATACCCACCTTCTTGGCTTTGATTTGTATCATCTGAGTCTACCAAGGCCAGTCCCAATCCAATATTCTCAGGTAATGACAAATGCAAGGTCTTTGACAAATCCCCAAGGATGCTTTCACCTGTATGAGTATTCTTCACAGCTTCACAAAACACTGTACTGAAATTTGGTCGATGCATCATATATTTAACTACTATAGAAAGGAGTTTCAACTTCAACTGCATGTTCTGTGCATCTCCTTCACACAAATTCAACTAATCCAAGAAGCTCTGGAGAAACAAGACAATGGGGAACAAGACAGTACAACAACAGATCATGTAAACTAGGAGAAACACCTGGTTCCAGGCAAGCCAATCCTTGGCATATGGCCCAGTCTCATCGATCACCACAGTAGCAATATTGTCTAAGACTTGCAAGGGAATGAAAACAATGAGAACTTTCTTCTCCTTGCCTTACAGGTAGGGTTTAAAGAAGGACCAGCCGGTGCCAATCAAGACAATCAGGGTAAAAAGCATAATTCCCTTCAGAAAACTAAAAATATAAAACAAATCATCCCATCCATGGGTTTTTTCGGTTCTCTTAATGAAATATTGGTCCTCTTCTTCGCAGAGTAGATTTAGAGCTTTCAAATAGACGAGGGTGGCCATGAATACATGGGTCCGGTAGGTTGTAAGGCAGTTTTTCATAACCACGTAGATCCAAACCCCAACCAGTGCAACAGATATCAAAGACAGTGAAAAAACGATTCAACAAAAGGGTTTCACCGGTCGAAAGATAATGCCTGGTGCCATCAACGCCCCCCTCAAGATTATAAATAACTGTAGTTACATCCATTGAAACCACGATGTCACAGATACAATTAGCAAAGACTAGAGTAAACTGTTTTGCTTCGAGCTCTTTCAAAGTTTTGTTGAAGGGAAATGAATTCTCCAAATCCTTAAATGTAAGGAGAGGTGTGATGAGCTTACTCTCGAGTACACAGCGAATTTCTCCATGTTCCAGATCTTGCAAGATGTGAAGCCATACATCTCTGGTGCTCAGGAAGAACCCCATGGACTCCAGGTCGATATCATTCTCCTTGATGGCCTTGTACGAGGAATCCTTCACATAGATTTCCAGGAGGCCTTTGTGTGTGAACCCGAATTGCTCGAAGGGAATGATGAAATGGTAGTCGGATCGAATCTCTGAATGTCGGATTTCAGCTTAACAAAAGGGAAAGAAACCCTAAAATATACCATGATTTCCATTGCAGAAACCCTTGAATTGGACTCCATCCTGAAGATCTGAGATGAATATTTCATTGCATTGCAGTAGCGTCCTGGTAATCACCAAAATGTCATGCGGAGGGAAGAACAAAGGGAAGAATGGCCATAGATTGAAACACACCTTATGCCATTGAATCCTTGAACAAGGTCACCTTGGGCTTTAGCTTGAGTGAAATGTAGGATTGTTCTACATTGGCACCCACCACTTCACGTTGGTGCCAAAACCCAAAAACCCAAATTGTGAAACTACACTAACAGAATGAAATTTGTATTTGTTTAACTTGAATTCTATCATATTCGTGTTTGCTCAACTTAATTTGTTTATATATATTAATAGTATATAATAAAAAATTACTTATCATATTTATATTTGTTTAACTTAATTTTTTTATATGTATTAATAGTATATAATAAAAAATAACTTAGTATATTTTTCTAAAATTTTATATGTATTATTAGTATATAATAAAAAATACTTAGTAACATTTTTTTAATTTATAATGTAAATAGTTTAATAATTAATATTATTTATAAATAAAATATTTAAAAACAAATGTATATAGGTATATTTGTATAGTTATTTTCAAATATATAAGTAATTATAGCTCACCGCTAAGACATTGTCATAGTTAATTTACCCCTAGGACATTGTCATAGTTAATTTGGTGTTAACAGTGGAGTTGTAACACATGAGGCTCTGCAATTTACTAAGTTCTAGGGTGTCTATGAATCCATTTATAGTCTTAAAATTTAGTAAAATATACAACATTGTCAAAATTGTAATTTGTCATTGCCGAACTGATCCACAACTAAAAATGACCAAATAAATGACCAATTTTTATGTGGTCATTTTTTTCTAGATACCCCGTGACCAAAATTGGTCATTTATCTTGGTCTTTTTTAATTTAGTTTTATCATGTGACCAAAATTGGTCATTTATCTTGGTCTTTTTTAGTTAGCCCGCTTAAATTTATCAATTTTGGTCATTTATCCCTTGAAATTGTGGTGACCAAAATTTTTGGTCTCCTGGTCACTAATCTCTCATTTTGTACTAGTGTTCCTTATGCAACTATGATAAAATCAATAGCTTAATCAAACCCTAATGATATACTGATCGAGCAGTATGCTCTGGATGGCCCTGAACCCTTGAAATCATCTTTTGAAGGCTCTTTAATAAATAAAATGGGAGATTGAGCTGTATACCTCCATTAAGGTGCATTAGCAACCTTAAAAGGCATTTAAGCACCCTGTCATACCGGCCATCGCATGTGATATAGTTTTGTACCATCTCTAAAGGAATCTTCCAACTTGGCTTTATTTTTCTCACATGGATACCGTTTTTCCAATCTAATTTCTCGAATCTTGGCATCAAAAACTCACTGTAATCTCCTTGGAAATCTTGTTGTTTAAACCATCTCTCCCCCTGTGTCGGAATATCTATTGCTTTAGCAATAGAATCTTCGTTGACCCTAACTGTTAAGCTTTCAAGCTGAACCTTTTCATCTTTTAGTTTTTAATAAAAGACATGGTTACCTGTGAGTGATAACCTTGTAATTTCTCACAGAAGGTAAACCATCCGGCCTTCTTCATTAATTTGGCTGATCTTGGAAATTTCATTATCCACTATGTATTATTTGGCTCCAACCTACAAATTAAGCCTCCTGGCTTTCTTTTTACCACAACTTCTGGATCTTCTTCCTCTGTTGTCTTCGACATTTTTAAAACCCCTTCACACTATACTCTTTAAAAGGGAATTTATACTGCAATAGCTCTCTTTGAAATGCAGAGAAACTTATATAATATAATCTGGACCTTTTAAGATACTAACTTTCAGAATTTAAAAACAAACCCTTGATGTTTTAAACCCTAATTTCGTTGTTCGTGAACAATAGACGTTGAGAGTATAAAAATAGCTCTTTGAATGTCCTTCTCCTAGTTCGCCAGAGCATTTAGGCAAAATAACGAGACATATTTTAGGGAAAAAGGATGAATTATGTCGACCCTGCCATGATTAGTACTAATACTCATTGCATGGAGTGCTTTTAATTCCATAATGAAAACAGTTGTACAAGCCCATGAATGACACGATAAAATTCATAATTTTGTGGATAGGAGTGCTTTTAAGGCATGTTAATACCAAGTACCAAATAACATGAATATAACCATAGTTCATTATCCCATTTATATACCATGGTACTTATGAATAACAATTTTTTAATAAAATACCCTTTGAAACTATGCTGCCAGTTCGTGAAATGCTGCCAGTTTGAGAAATGTTGCCAGTTTTAACAGTCCAATCTATAATATAAAACCTCTTGCACATACATAGGTTCATGGATTTACATGAGAGAATATTTTGATGGTTCAAAAGACTAAAAGAAAACAATAATGGCATTCAATCAAAAAATAAGGCATAAAACAAAGTGAAAATTTAAAAATCACAATCAAAGGTCTTAAGGTAAAAGGTCAAACAACCTTAGAGATAACACATTGCACCTATCAAAATATTCACTCCTAACATTCCCCCATTCCCACATTCATTCTTAACATTCATTCCAAACATTCATATATTTGCACCTATCAAAACTTCCTAACATTAACATCCTAACGTTAACATTCTCATATTCATTCCCCATATATTCATTCTTAACATTAGATTGCACCTATCAAAACATTCACTCCTAACATTCCCCCATTCCCATATTCACTCCTAACGATAACATTCCCCATATATTCATTATTAACATTAACATTCCCCATATATTCATTCTTGACATTAGATTTCACCTATCAAAACATTCACTCCTAACATTCCCCCATTCTCACATTCACTCCTAACATTGCACCTATTAAAACATTCAATCCTAACATTCCCCCATTTCCACATTCACTCCTAACATTAACATTTCTCACATATTCATTATTAACATTAACATTCCCCATATATTCATTCTTAACATTAGATTGTACCTATCAAAACTTCATAACATTTCTATCACTCTCAACTTCTCAACAAGAAACATACATAAATTTAAGAATTTACATACATTTATATATTTGCACCTATCAAAACTTCCTAACATTCCAAACCTTTACATATACATGTATATAATCCAGAAAACAACATCTAAGGTCAATGCACATTTATATAATCCAAAAAAACAATCATGAACATGTGAGTTCAATGTACATGTATATAATCCAAAAAAACAATCATGTACATGTGAGTTCAATGTACATGTATATAATCCAAAAATTATGTACATGTGAGTTCAAAGTACATGTATATAATCCAAAAATTAAGCTCCTCGATGTCCAAATCAACTACAATATATATATTTACATAAAAAGAACAATATAAATAATTCTCTAAATGGAAGTCCACCACTATCCTCGACTAGGGTCTTCCCTTGGACTCGTAACAATCTGCAACATGTATAAAAACGGATTATGAATATCATAAATTATTTAAAGAACTTTAAACCAAAATCAAAACATTAAAACATTAAACTAATATATCGAAGAACAATTCAATTATTAACAAAATTACCTCCAATTCTCTATCATCCAATGGAGTCTTCACTTTGCCTCTAAAGGTAGAGTAGACCCAAGCTACAACATTTATAAAAACAAGTTATAAATCTTACAAATTATTTAGACTATTTTAAACTAAATTCAAAAAAATAAAATATTAAACTTACAATTCCAACACTATCGTCCAATGGAGTCTTTCCTTTGCCTCGAAAAGATCAAAGAGACCCAAGCTTCAACATATATAAAATCAATTTAAAATTGTCAAACATTATTTAAACTATTTAAACATATATATCAAAGAACAATTCAATTATGAACAAAATTACCTCGGTGCCAATATCCACATCCATCAAAGAACCTGTATCTTCACCTCCAATTTCAATATGTTCTCTTCCCTTAAAATTTAAATTTTGTTAATAAATAAATCAAAGTAAAAGCAAAAAATATTAAGCTTAGCAATTAACTTAAAAAACAAAAAAAATAAAACATTAGCTCACAATAGATGGAAAATCATCTAAAACGTTCGAATCTAATGAAACCTGCATAAAGAAGTCAAATTAACAATAAGATACATAGTTAAATTTAAAAACAAAAAAATATCTTTCAAACATAAATATGAATGTGTAAATTTTAAATATACCTCTCCAATATGCTCTTCTACATTTCCAGCATTTTGACTAGTGGAGACTCTAAAATTATGTTCATTTAACAATCGAGAAAACTGAAAACAATAAACATTTACGTAACGTATTTATTACTATACATCAAAAAATAATTTATCATACATAGATATAATGTAACAAAAAGTTTAATTCAAAATAAATAAATAAAAATAATAGATTGGAAGTACACAAAGCTCTCCTATACTTGACGTGTCATTAGATATTCTATCCGAAGCTATATTACGACAAAGCTTGGAATAGGTATTTAGATCTTCAATGCCCATACAATCTAACTCATCATTTGTTTTGTAAACAAAATTTTGCCGAATAGTGGCTCGAGCCATCTCTCGACTCAATCCAACATCAACTCCTACAAATGCCGAAGTCAAACCTTCGGCAACATTATGCCTTGCAGGTGTCCCAACTTATGATGTGGGCTCCATCTCTGATTTGTAGGCTCCATCTCTGATTTGTAAGTCACAAGCCTATGTCGTGGATGAGATATCGGAGGTGGAGGTTGAAGAGTACTAGGATATCTAAGGGCACCTTTTCGATTGCATATTCTCCCCTTTCCAACTCCATAAAAATCGGAATGAATATCAGTATAGTCTAGCTTCATTCCTAAAAACAATTCAGCATAAAAAAACCTAGCAAACTAATTAGGAACCTCATCGTTCCATGGAAACCGACCATAGGCTGCAAGAAACCGATCATATAAAAAATGTGCAAGTTCAGGGTGCTTAAAATATTGCACTTTCAATGCTTTCTGCTTTACGCCCTCTTTGAATTGAACATTGAGTTGGCCTATTCTCTAGTCACCCTCTCCTTCACAACAGCCCACTTGTCTGGACCCATAACTTCTGCCTCTCTTTTTTGCATCAAGGCAACAAAACCATCTGTTGTTGGTCCAAGATCCTCATATACATCAATGAATTTTTGTAAAGATTGCAAAACCATATCTATACTTTATTTGTTCTCTGGAGCAAGATCCAAACTAGAAAGATCATTTTGTAGCTTTTCATAGTGAGCCCTATAACTTTCAAGAGTCGTTTGTTGAAGACCACTTTCCCATGGAATCTCATCCGATAAATCTGATGGATAGGTTATAATGGGCATACAACCCTCAGCTAGCTAGACATATTGCGTCATTGCTCAACCTTTGCCACTCTGTGTAGGATGACGAGCCTCTTGCAAACCTTTCTCTGCTTCCACACTTGCCCCCCGTACAGAAGGTCGAGATCCATGTTCACCCATAGATGATAAGGGGGAATCATCTCTACCACTATCGACACATCGATGATCAGATGAATGTGAACTATACAATAAGCTTGAGTCCCAAGGTGAAGTCGATAATCTTCTATTTTCATGTCGGACACCAACTCCCGAAGAATGTGATGACCTCTTGTTTGTGCCAGAAATTGTTTCCAGACTACAAAGAAACAAGCCAACACAATCTCAAATATTCAATCAAGTAAAACTAGGTTTTAGGGTTTCTGAAAGGTTTTTCTGGTTGTAAAGTTTGGTGACCAAAGGGAATACATTCATAAGCCAAATAGGAACTAAATCACAAGTAAAGAAGAATAGAGATGCATAATATAATAACCATGTACCAACAGAGCATAACTTTGAAGTTCATTCACAACAGGCAAGCATTACAAGCAAAGAAACCATAAACCAGCAATGAATTTACCAATTGTGTAGCTAAACAAGCTATAAATGAAGCCAAAACATAGACTGAATGGTAAAATGGAGCATATATTTCATAATCTATTCATCAAATACACATGAGAGTCATATACTTAGCTTATCAACAAGTCAGGAGACCTCCTCTAGCCAGCCAAAAAGTAGAACCCTCTTCTGTCCCCTTGTCCCTCTTTTATAATTACAAAGAAGTAGTTCTATCTTCCCTTCATTAGGTCAAAATTGAAACTACCCAGTAGTTACATTAACTAACTTCAACTAATTAACTAAAAATAGCAAAATCGGATTCCTGACAAATATGGTGAATTTCTTAAAACTATGTGTCAAAAAATCTTCCATATCTCTCAATTCGTGACACCTGTGTAAAAACTAAGAGAGGTTTTTGTGAATGGGTCCATTATGGACAACAACCTCTCTTGTTTTTTAAAAATTCATCTCCAATCAATCAAAATATGCCCCGCAAGATGAACACTAAAACAGGAAAATATTAAATATTTAAAAACCCTGAAAAATAGGCCGCAAAGATTAAACTGAATCTTTCAAACCTTGACAGCTGTTGTAAAACTGAGAGAGGTTTTTGTAAATGGGTATCTTATGAACAAAAAAATCTTTTTTTTTTCTAAAATTCCTCTCCATATTCTCGTGGTATGCATTCAATTTCAGTAACCCGAAACAGGAAAAACAAAGCAGAATTCTCAATAATCTTTGCATTTCAATATCCTCTTTTTCATCTGAGCCAGGAAAAATTGACTGAATAGGTTTCCAACCATTCGTCCATACATCATTCATCAAGTTATGCTGTGCACCCTCCTTTTCAAAGGGCTCACCCAGAAACAAGCTTTCTGCATCATCTATAACCCTGCCAGTCCATTCTGGAACATCTGCCTGAAATGCCATGCCGATTCGAACTTGAGTTGTGTAAGGTTGGTTATCTTGCAACATACGCCAGAAAATCTCAGCTTTATCTTCAACATATTTCTCTGATTTTGAACAACTTTCATCCACTATACTTTGAGAATTTTTGCTTACAATAAGGCACTTCTTTTCTGTGAGATTCTCCTTGAACCTTGCAGCAGTCATTGAATCAGGCAATCTTTCTATGTCTTCATTATGAAATGAAGGTTTACATGATGGCATAGACAAGATCAAATCATTTCCTTCACAAATAGGACTCTCTTGTGCAGATTGAAAATGGCAACCATCAGTAGAACTTATTCTGCTAAGGCTTGAACCAATTCACAAGAAGGTTCACCCTGTTCACCAGCTGAAGTTAATTTGACTTCATGTGCTGATGCAAACGACATACATATACAGTAAACCTAATAGGTGAATTATCTCCAATGCAGGCATAAAAGGCTTTAATGAATTAAAACAAAAGAATGATGAGGAAGCTTTCCTAGACCAAGCAAGCTACAAAACTTATCCAAATAATGCCCTAAATTTCTTACTGGAACAGGAGCAGAGATAGCAAAGGCCCTTTATCAAAATAAGATGGATATTTCTTTACTGTATTTTCCCTTGATTAATATGAAGCCTGCATTACTTTGTTTTGGTGATCACTTTCTTAGAGAGGTCAATTAATGTTTTCCTACATAATTTAACATATTCTGACTCAGATGGTGGGAAAGATTTAACAGAAAATGCAGCAAAACCAGCATGCTCAACTGCAAGTTGTTTTGCCTTCCTTATTCCATCACTTTTTTCAAGAAATTCAAGGACAAGCTCAATATCTTCAGGGTTTTTGAACTTTCGATTGTTTACATCTTGCAATTGTGGAAACTCCTCCAAAGCAAACAATATTGGAGCGGTAACAATCCCCTGGCGCATGTCAGAAAGAGACCCCTTTCCAAGTGAATTTGTTGTGCCAGTAAAGTCAAGAACATCATCAACTAGTTGATATGCTAATCCCAAATTCCATCCATAATCATATGCAAGCATGCAAACTTCTGTTGGCTGACCAGCAATAAGAGCTATAGCCTTGCAACTGTTAGCCATCAATGATGCCATTTTGTAAAAAGTATTCTGCATATAATATTCCATGCTATAGCGCTATTCAGTTGTATTTGTCATTTGCATTATCTCACCAATGACAAGATACTCCAACACCTTCGACAATAATTCTACTACCTCTGTATTTTTCAATGAGGCAAGTGCCACAGATGCTCTTGAAAGCAAGAAATCCTCAGCCGGTACAGCAAGCTTATTTCCCATTACAAAGTTCAACGAGCCAACACCTGTTTACATGATAAACTTAGCAAAACATATATCAAATGTGACCAATGATGTATTTAACACCTTAGGAATGAAACCCCCAAAAAAATCGGACTGAAAAATGACCATTTTGGCAAAAACGATTTTCTTGTAGCGCCTTAGTGTAATTTTTTCTGGCTAACGCTACAAGAATCCCTGTTTTTTTTTATTTTTAAACCAAAACTCCAAACTAAGTGCTGGTTTTTTGGTATATAAGTTTAAGTAATGTCTTATGCTATTTATTTAGAACTTTTTAGAAATATATGCATCCGATAAGCCTATAAAAACAATGAAATTGATTAAATCCAGCAAAAATTAAAAAGAAAAGCTGTAAAATCAACTATAAACCTAAGGCCAAAATCAAAATATTTTAAAAGAAACCAAGGTCAAAACTTAAAAACAATAAGAAAAATCATAGTTTTAAGACAAGCAAATGGTTCAAAAATAGTAAACAAAAACAGGCTATAACACCTCCTACGCTTATGTCTCAAAGGCTGCTCTCTTTCCATTGGATATGATATCGACAAGTTTACACAAATATCAATTTCTACATGTTAATTAATCAAATTCAAAGACCTAGCTACTATTAAAACTAAGTTTTCAATGAAATATAAATAGAAAAAAAAAGGTGGTATGAAGAAATAACATATATAAAGACGGTGAGGCTTCTTCGTGATAAGGAAGATCCCTGAATCCACTAAATACACTGGTATATGATGGTTACTACACATGATGTATAACGTTTGGACCCTGGCACATGCCATAAACTTGTTTTGGTTCAAAGGCCAAAGGTTGAAATGTAGAGTAATTTGAAGCCAAACATGTTGATCCATTAAATAATTTTGCAAGTCAAGAGGTGGAAAATGCGGCGAGATAGTGTGTCAAGCCTGAAGTTCAAGAGCTGTAATGCCTCAATCACTAAGGGCCTAACCTTCTACATGTTAATTAATCAACTTCAAAGACCTAGCAACTATAAAAACTAAGATTTCAATAAGGACCTAGATATCACTAATATTATCTAATAGTTCTTTAACTGCATGTGCATGAACTACGTTTTGCTAATTATAAAATATAGTCTAAGGCAAGTGCAAGTACTTACCTACTCTACAGACAGACACTACTATTGGCTACTAGCTACCTAGTCATTATAGAGTTGTTAGTGAGAGCATCACTATTAAATATGAGCTTATATTTCTTCAACTGAACTTATATGTATTTCGGTAGAAAGATCAGATATAATTGAATATACTGTTATTATACTCAGCATGCTACGATCTCGAAGATTTGGGGGTTTAAAAATAATGTAGTTCAATCAACTAGCTCATCCTTGAATCTCATAGGGAGAAAGTATTTCTAGATTATTCTACATCGCAGTCTCAATCGAACTGACATAATCTCATAATAGATATCTAGCAATCCTTTCCTTCTCTTTGTTTTTCAGCTTTAAATACTTCCACTTCCCTTCTTCTAGGATCTGGAGTGTTTACAATGAATTATATATCCTAGTGACTCTGGTTGTATAAAGCAATGAAGAGTAAGGGCAGTGAATCAACTGACTGCTATCAATCAGCTATTGTGATTTCATGGATTTATCACATCAAATGGAAAGGACATATACATTTCAACTTGGACTAAGGCGAACATCTAGGCACTGACTACATACACCTATGGATTCCCCCCCATTAGTCCATCCTATCCCTATTGTTTTATGTTACACTTCTGGTTGTTTTGGTCTCCATCCCCATAAGAAGATAAAGCGATTATTTCTTTAAACTTGCCTTTCTCTATCTAACCTTTTCTCTCTATGTTTTGGAAAAGCATGAAATGGCAATGGAACTTAATGTAATGCATCATGGACTAAGATAGTCATAAAGTGCCATGGGACTTATACTTCGGCTAGTAGTTGTATGGACTAAAGCAAGTAGCAGAGCTTATGGACAAAACTATATAGTTATTACACTATAGCTGAAGTTGTAACTCAGGCAAGATGTGAAATGAAAAGGTTTTGAAATCTGGTCTCCTACCAACAAAAAAACATACAGAAATAAATTGTTTACTTAGGGAGTTGATCAGCTCTGTCCATTTGGACAAATTTGATCAGCTCTGTCCATTTGGATAGAGTTGATCAACTCTGTCCAAATGGACAGAGTTTTTTTACTCTATCCAAATGGACAGAGTTTTTTTACTCTATCCAAATGGACAGAGTTTTTTTACTCTATCCAAATGGACAGAGCTCATCAACTATGTCCAAATGGACAGAGTAGATCAGCTCTCTCCATTTGGACAGAGCTGATCAGCTCTCTCCATTTGGACAGAGCTGCAACCTGTGCAGTCTTAAATGTCATTTAGAGATGCTACATATTGCAGTTGCATTAATGGTGACATGAATTAATCATTGCATAACCCACCAAAACCCCCTAAAGTATATATTTATATGAATTTACTTCCCTCCCACAAATACCTTACCCTATGTAGAAACACCCCTGCTCTGCGGTCCATTAACTCCCTAGTTCCCTTAGTTTCCATGACATAAAACATCAAATTTTCTGACAACCCCATCTCTGTCCATTTGGACACCCCAACTGTTAACCCAAAAAATCACTCACTCAGCTCTACATGGCCTACACCACCCAAGGACATCCATGCATGACCCTCATTTCACCCCATTGGACCCCCACGCCCTCAAAAAGGCTTAAGAATGAGCAAAAGGGCTTAAAAACCCCAAAAAAGAGCCTAAATAGTTCTCCTAGGGGCTAAAGCCTCCAAAAAGGGGCTAAAACGCCTCAAAGGAACTAAAAACCCCAAAAGGAGCTAAAGATAGGGCAGAAGGGGCTAAAATCCCCAACTAGGGGCTTAAAACCCTAAAAAGCCCCAAAAAACCTTAAAATAGAGGGGTGGGGGTCACTCTCAAAACATCTCTCCCTTGCATACTATTATGCTACCCAAGTGGATGCCTTGAGACCCTTTGTCTCTCAAGCCACCCGCATTCCCTCTCCTCCATCTTCCATTGAGCCATAGCTCCCCCATCCAAGAGAGGTGCTTCTCCAAGCTAGGGCATCGTGGCCCATTCCATCAAGAGAAGGTATAGCTTGTTGCTTTGTGTTGTTTATTTGATTTCATCTAATCCATTGTTTGTTTGTAGGTTCATTATTTAGCATGTTTTTGCAGGTATTTTGATTCTAACGGTTGTATGTAGGTTGCTGGAGCTAAGCCCTAACAATGTTTGCAGAGGGGTTTCCCTCCATTTCTTTTATTTCTGTTTTGTTTCATTTTCTATCTATTTTTCTTGCATTTCACCACCAGGAACCTACCCTTCTGTCCTATAGATGGAAGGGAGCCATTCCTGCCCTGTAACAAGGGAGAAATCCCTTCTATAGAACTGGCGACCATACCAGGTCGATCCCATAAGATCCCTGGGCTATTTTTTAAAATTTCAAGTTTTATTTTAGTTTGTGCCCTAGGTTAATTTTTCTATTAAATCTAGTATAAAATCTTGTTTATTTACAGTTGTTGTTACTGCCGAGCCTCCACGAGGCAAATCCGAGTCCATTTGGCCATAGTACAGGTTACTATTGGTTGGATCTGATTTGTGGTCAAAAAATCTCACCTTCCGGAGCAGGTTGCACTTATCGGGCCCAAACAGGGGACCAATTCACTCATTTGGGCCTCACAGGTGCGACCAGGTCGCCCTTTTACCCCCGAAAGGTGTGAGCCCCTTCCAAAATATAGCCCAATTCTGTTTGCAAAATCTGAGTGACCCCCTCACCTATTTCTAGAAAAATTTGGTGACCCCTCGCCACATTTGACCCAAAACGTGTGATCTGTCACTCAAGATTGGGTTTTTAATAATTAAGGACTGTCAATCCAGCTCATCCGCCTCTGTCCATCCAAATTATTTATTTTTGTTTCAGTTTATGTTAATGACAATTTCATGTACAGAACAAAGTGTAAATTAAAAATTTAATGGGTTAATGTATATAGTTTGAATAAAACTCACTTAAAATCAACAATATTGCTTACCCTTCCTCATCTACCCAGTCATCACCCTCCAGGGTATTTTGGGATAAGACAAAGGGAATAGCTCATATAGTAATAGGTACTTCACCCAATATTGTTCAAAACCACTAAAAACGAGTGACTTGGAAGGTAGAGGGGGTAGAGAAGGAGGGCTTCTCATGGCTCTCAGCGTCCTCCCTAGTGACCAACCTTGCATCCGGAAGGTGACCTGTGGATCTACGGATGGGCTTAGTCCCATTGTGTTGAGAGCCCAGCACCTTCTCCTAGTTGAAGAAGAATATAGGTGTAAGGTAGTCACTTAGTTAGGCTATCATAATTCAGGATAAAAAATGGTACATGTCTACAAAATTTCTATTTATTTACTGCTTTCATCCACAATGATATGAACTCTACGGAATATTCATAAACCATTTGTAGCCACCAGATAACAGAAAAACAAAAACACATACACACCATACCATGTAAATCAACCCAACTCAGTTCATGATGCTAAGAAAGCCACTAAAATTTATAAATTTACACTAAGTTAGAAATCTGCAATCTTTGAGGACATAAGTCCCTGACTACCTTAACCGTGGAAGTACTGGGATCAGCCTAGAAACTCATTGTGAGGAGTACCATGGGAACCCCAAAGTAGCTAGCTGCTGAGAAGAATTGCCAACCGAAACGGGCAACGACCCCCACTGATTGAGTAGAACGCCCGTGAGGAAAAATCCAAGTGTTGTCTTCTGGCAGTCTTGGTGGCCAAGTGACCACTTGCATCCAATAGGAAGCCATTGAAACCGGGGTCCAAAAAATCATTTCCACCAGTTTGATACACAAATATAACACAATTGATCCCTCATGCCTAAGAGGCGAACCACCACAATTCAGGTCATTGAACCGACATTGTCGAGACCATTCTCAATGACCTCCCACACCATTAGAAGGCCACATAGCCTCTGATTCAAATTCAGACCCATATCAGCCTGAACCAAACCTGCACACTGCACCATCAAGCCCCATGGATGGTGCAAACCCGGATCCATTTTCTGGCATAGCAATTGCTAGTGGACCCATGTCCACACCACAAACTATCACCAACAACCTTGCAGGTGGCCCCAGCATAGTTATGCAAATAGTGATAAGTCAACTACCACCACCCATATTGACCAGTCAAGCTATCCCACCTGCAACACATGGGGGCAGTCTCCCTTCCACCTACACTGCCCCTCCTATCATACATGGGGGCAGTGGCCCTTCCACCCACACTATCCCTCCCACCACACTTGGGGACAATGGCCCATCCACAATCATGACACAAGCACCCCCATAAATGCAGGTGCATTATGCACCTACAAACCCCACCACCATGGCTGCACCATCGCACATCAACCTAGGGTCAAACCTCCCTTTCATGGCACACCTCAACTTGCCTAATTTGGCCCGGTTAACAAATGACCTTATCCGCCATCAAAAATTTTGGCCTCCCATGCCTACCAAACTACCCTCAGATATTCCCCAAGTTTGAAGGGAAGGCAGGGGAGTTCCCCCAAAACCACATCATGACGTTTCATCTATGGTGCTCATCAAACAGCATCGTAGATGATTCAATCATGCTAAGACTATTCCAACACACCCTCACAGGTGCTACAGCCAAGTGGTACATTGAGCTACCATAAGCCAAGTACCCAAATTTCAACTCCCTAGCTTTTATGTTCCTGCAATATTTCCAACTCCCCGTTAGATATGATGAAGATCTAGAGATCTCTTTATCTTGCCACCAAAATATTGCGACCCACATAACCGACCATCCATGGGTGGCAGTGACGCCACAGTTTGTGTAAGATCCAACTTGATGATAGGATCTTCCTGGATTGATTCCTCAAAACCTTGCTCCCACCTATAGCAAAGGACGTCGCATCCAAACGTCCCAAATCCGAAGAAGAAACCATCTTGAAAGCCCAGCAATTCGATCTGATTTATGCACAGTCTGGGTACCTTTACACTGTCATTCCAGACGCTCCCCATGCGGGTACCTCCTACCGGGATGCACCGAGGGCATCCCATGCTGCAGATGGAATCATAGGCTCAGTCTCCCACCAATCATAGCACCGTCTGACACCACCTGCAATACCACCACAACCAAGCAACACTGCTATTGTTTCCTACCAAAACCAAACTTTGGACTATGCAAGAATGATGTCCCATTCCGAAGCCACAACTTCTTATGCACAAATTGCACCACCGCAATAGGCTCAGGCCTTGTCTTGGCCAACACAGCAATACGCAGGGAAAATGCCCACATTTGTGGCACCACCACCCACCCAAATCTACTATGCACCACCAGTGCAAGCAGTTTAAGCCCCCACCCCTTCTCCACCTACTCCATTGGGACAGGTGTTTGCACAACAAAATCATCCCAACCAGCCAGCACCCAATAATCAACAAGGGCAAGCTAGGAATAAACGACCCCGGAACCAAGGAAATAATCAATCGTAGGGAGGTGATCAACAACCAAACCCTCCCAATAATTCCACAGCAAACCGGCCAGCCCAAAATCCTCCATGACCAAATGCATCGAGACGCAACGCCCCATTGCATACAAACCAACCATGCACACTTTGTGAGGTCTATGGGCACTACACATTCGAGTGTCCCTTCATGGGTCACACTAAGCAGGCCATTAGCAACGAGGTTCAACATGCCACCAACACAACGGACCAAGGCCAACCCAACCTGGAACCACAAGGACCTCCTCCTATGGTGCTTCAAAACCCATTTTCATTCCAAGGATTGGTGGCAACTACACCCCCTCCCCAACCCAATCCCAACACTCTGGGGGCACCTCCCATGGCATAAACAGGTGTCCACCACCTGCTAGCTATGAAAACTGAAGAGGTCAATTTACAAACTAGACAAAATCAATACGGAACCAACACCGAACCCACTGACACATCAGTGGCATCTACGTCTAAAACAGACAATGTACCTCTTCAGTTACCCTCGTTCTCGTGCCCCCCCATACGTCAAGTTCCCAATAACGACACGACTAGAGCTACTGTCAGCTAGAACATTGTGGATTATTTGTCCCAAACACCTACCACCATGTCTGCTCTTGAGGTACTCAAAACGTGCTCAACGCAGTGGAAATCCTTACTATCTGCCCTTGGGGGCCGTAGACCCCTCTGACTCCAAGTTGATCACATTTGACACGAATAATGGAGAACCATGAATTCTATCAACCATTGCCTTTCAATTCTTAGTGTCTATCCGAAACTTGGTTGTGCACCAATGCATAGTGGATGAGGGGGCATCCACGTGTGTTATGTCTACCCTAGTTTGGCAGAAACTTGGATCCCCATTTTTGCAATCGTCCTCCACAACTTTGTGGGCTTATGATGGCCATCCCACTAAAGCCCAAGGAATCCTCCCCCATTTCCCCATCACATTAGCTGAGAAGATAGTTCTGATTGACATAGAGATTGTCAACACTCAATTAGACTATAACCTTCTCCTTGGAAGAAGTTATATGTATGCCATGAGAGTTGTAGCGTCAACTGTCTTCCATGTCATGATGTTCCCTCACGAAGGGAAAATCGTGATGGTTCACCAGCTGAATTATCATGAACCACAAGGGCTAAAGGCACCCGCCAACATTATCCCTACAATCAACACCATTGATCCACAAGGGATGACCACACACGCAAATGTTATCCCTACGGTCAGCACCATGGTTGACAACATACCAGCCTCCCCATTATTGAATGTGGGCCCTAGGTTGTTTTTTGATACCACCATGATGGCTCCTTTACCCTTAGTGTCACCACCACCGACACCAAACGAGACTTTGGACTTGTGCATGCCCTCGTCCAGCGCCTCTCCACCCAAACAACAACCACAAACGCATCCCCAACCGCAACCACAACACCGTCCGTAGCCGTAACATCAATAGCAGTCGTAACATCGTTCGCAGCCACAACATTATGCGCAGCTGCAACCACAACCTCATCCCCACATACAACCATTAGGGAGTTATCTGGGCTCCTCTCTAGTCCATACAATTCCCTTCCTCTTTCCCCCACCTGGTGTCATGAGCAAGCCAGTAATGGCCACCCTAAACCTACCCAAATTTACATTGGGAATTCCCATGTGGTATCTTGATCCACCAGCTCAACCACCAATTCCCCAGGTAGTCTTAACCCTTGTGCAACCCATTGCAGTCAAGTCTCATCCTCCACCCGGCCCGCAAAAACCAACCACTGCACCTGCACCTGCACCACCCCACCCAAAAAGGGCCAGGGGCAAGAATGCAAAAGCCACCGTAGAGCCTCGACAGATACTACCTTGCGTCATCTGTGAGTAACAAGGCCATCCGACTCAGAACTGCCCTAAGATTCCAATGATCCATGTGCATTTGGACGCCATGGATACAAGCGCAAACCTCCCCGTGGTTGAGATTCGAAGCACGCCAACAGTAAGAAACAAGTCATTGAGAACAAACCATGCTTGCGCCCTTTGCAGACTGTATGGACATTATTCTCACCACTGTCAAGACTTGCTCATGTTTTGAATGGCTTTAGCTGACCTCCATCAACATTCCCTTGAATCTGAGATCACCCTGATCGAAGAATTTCACCCCCCACCTCCTTCTTCAGACACCATGTCCATTTACATGATGTCTAGTTCTACAGACCCTCTTGTCTCCACCATCACCGATGGTCCATCAAACCTGTCTCTACCATTGTTTCTCCAGCCACAATTGCAACCTCAATTCCTAGGGAAACACTAGGGTTCATTCCCGATCAACACGATCCTTTTCCTTTTCCTCTTCCTTTTCCCTTTCCTTTTCCTACCATTCAGGATCGTGAGTAACTCTGTCTTGGCAACCCACAATCTACAGGATTTCACACTAGGAGATCCTATGTGGTACCTTGAACCACCTACCC
The DNA here is from genome assembly GCA_001517045.1 of Pseudotsuga menziesii. Lineage (NCBI taxonomy): Eukaryota > Viridiplantae > Streptophyta > Pinopsida > Pinales > Pinaceae > Pseudotsuga > Pseudotsuga menziesii. The sequence continues at coordinate 288,626 of LPNX010396450.1, read as the reverse complement.
TACCTCTAAGGCCCCAAGATGTGTTGACTCATGTCCATCCAATTGAGATGATGTTTCACCTACCTTCAAGTCCATCAAAGACTCTTCCTGTCTCCAAGCCTGCCCCTCTTCCTCCAACAAAGATTGGGGGAAAGGCCACAAAACCATAACCAATACCATTTACATTATCTCTAGCACTAGTTTCCCTTCCATCTCATCGTCTGTGGAAGATCCACCTGATCTACCCTAGCACCACTTACGCGATGACGGAGAGATCTATAAGACCGCCTCTGGTTTTACTCTGTTCCCTTTAAACCATAGTGTGGAATCGGTTCTTCCCATAAAATACCAGATTCCGTCACCCTGCCTTGCCAATGACCTTCATCTCGGCAAGGGGGCATAACTTTTCGCTGACTCAGATGGTCGACTCTTGAAGAAGCCACACAACGAGCTCCACCTCAAGAGAGTCTATGCCTGATATAACCACTATGAGTCCCTTATAGCGTAGTTTTTTCCCTTTTTGTTTTTCAACATTTTTTTACCACAAGTCAGGGGTAGAACCATTAGCTTCCAATACAAATTCACCCGAAGCTTCTTCGAGACACTTCTCACACCTTCGGGCTAAAATTTCCATCTTCTATCTCCTTATGAGACCATCGTCTCATGTTTAACAAACAAATTTCAGGATCACTTCTTGGAAGTTACCTCGATTTACAAGCCACAACATGGCGATGCAAGTGTCTGTGGACCTATACCTACATCACACTTGCCTACCACTACTCATGTGGGTTCTCAGGCCACCGCCCATTAAGGAACATCATTTTTATTTTAGCATATAGCCATCTACTTCATCCACCGCACCTTATGTAGATCTCTGGACCATTGTCCATAAGACGAATTTTTTTTTTGCATGTATTTGGCATATAACTGCCTTCGAACTTGCACTCACATCACATGTAGTCAAGTCTGTCCACCACAACTCACACACAGATCTCCTGACCTCTATCCAAGAGCCACCTCGGTTTGCATGCCTCTGCCGCACCGAATTACGTGCCTTTGCCGTGATCTATCCCGTGCATGTATTGGTATGTTTGAGAGCCACCTGCTCCGTCCATACTGCATGGATGACCTTTGGACCACTGTCCACCGTCCCAACATGGGGCACCACCTGTGCCACTGTAATCAGTTGACCATACTAGAGTTTCCTTTAAGCTCTTTTCTAACTCCTAAAAGAATGAAAAGATGGTCGAGCACAGCTGCTTCCTTTCCTACTCGTTAAAGTATAGGAAAGGGAATCTACATCATCTCGTTTACCTCCTTTTGCGGACTATATAGACCATCAATTAAAAAGGACCACCTTGGCATATTCAAGCCAAGACCGTTCCCCTCTACATACTTTTATGCTTTCTCGGGCAGAGGGGCCACACTTTACGAACTTAGCTCACCATGGGTTGTCGTTAAGCTCTTTTCCAGCCTTCTCATCAACAAAATATTGTCTAGCAAACTTGGTTTCGTTCATGCTCGTAAAAGTATCTGAATGACCGTCCAGTCAATATAGGTTTAACCTTTTCTGGCTTGATTGGACTACCAATGGTAAAGAAGTCTCTCATCCCCTAAAGGATGGGTGAGCTCTCATGTGCATACTTTTATCCTTTTTCGGGTACAGGAGACTACCAACGAAAAATAGCCCCCACTGGAGTCTTCTTTGTGCTTTCAGACTCTCTAAAATTGAAAGCACCATCGAGCATTTACTTTCTCGGGCTCACAAAAAATCCACGAGATCATACCACAATGGTGTCTCTAGACACCACCCCATAGAAAATAGTTTGGCATCATTCCCCCTTTGGGTTGCCTTTGTTCAGAGTACTCTATAATGTGTCTTCCTTGGATCCCATCAATATCAAAAGTGTCTACCTCCCCCAAGTATTTCCCATCTGCAGTGACATTCCTATTATTACAACTATGATCCCATTCCCATGAGTCAGTTTCATTTGTTGCCTAATCCGCCCTACCATCATACTCTAGACAAAGGAAGTTTGAGTCTACTACACTCCCCCTGCCCCTGTTCAACTCTTTCCCTCCCCCCCCCAATTCAATGGGTCAGTCCGTATATTGTCTCACTCCTTTTGGTTATCTCCCTTGTGCTTCTGGTCAAGGAAACACCATTGCCTTGACCAGGGGCAGGTCTCCCTCTGTCAATGAAAACACACATATTCCAAAGGATAGACCCATAGGTCCCTGTATCTTGGTTTCATTAACCTCATCGATGAGTTCCTTGGACCACTTGAAAGGAGTCCTTAGTGCCTCTCGGGATGGTTGTTTCTCACGTGCTCGACTCCAGCTACATCATCGCATCGTTGAGATTCATACAAGGTATTGGTCCATGCAGTATTTGGTCGAAGACCCCAGATGTCACCTGACTCTAGCACATTGATGAGTCTATTCGAGGGACCTAAACAGGTTATGTCCCTTATGATTTTTGGGTTGCATTGGAGATAGTGTTTAGAAGCCCCAGTAGTGCTTCTATATAGATTTATGATTGATGCAGCATACTTGTACCACAGAGACTCTGAATCTCCATCAGTGAGTCCATACAGTTATGTACCGTTCCAGATCCAGCAAGCTATCAGTCATGAAAATATAGCATTCCATGAGAATGCCATGGGTCCAATGTAACAGTTCTTCATATCAATGTTGTATTCATCCTCTCAGTGAGGCAACCACTATATATTATCAGTTGTATATGATCGACTCTTGCATTATAGAGCATATATCACATTATTCTTTTGACATTGTTACGAGCATGGGGATGCTAACCTCATCCATATACATGTCACACATTATTTGTATCTCACCCATTGATGGGAACCATATTAATACAAAAACCAAAAGCCACCATGCCCCAGCCCCGGAAGCACCACCTCTCCATAGAAAATCCTATGATGTCCATCGGTCATACAATGAGATCCTGCCCTCACACATCACGGGGCAATATGTTAACCCAAAAAATCCCTCACTCATCTCTACATGGCCTACACCACCCAAGGACACCCATGCACAACCTTCATTTCACCCCATTGGACCCCCACACTCTCAAAAAGGCTTAAGAATGAGCAAAAGGGCTTTAAAACCCCAAAAAAGAGCCTAAATAGTTCTCCTAGGGGATAAAGCCTCCAAAAAGGGGTTAAAACCCCTCAAAGGAGATAAAAACCCCAAAAGGAGCTAAAGATAGGGAGAAAGGGGCTAAAATCCCAAAAAATGGGCTAAAGCCCCAACCAGGGGCTTAAAACCCTGAAAATCCCCAAAAAAGCTGTAAATAGAGGGGTGGGGGTCACTCTCAAAACACCTCTCCCTTGCATAATGTTATGCTACCCGAGTGGATGCCTTGAGACCCTTTGGCTCTCAAGCCACCCACACTCCCTCTCCTCCATCTTCCATTGATCCATAGCTCCCCCATCCAAGAGAGGTGCTTCTCCAAGCTAGGGCATGGTGGCCCATTCCATTAAGAGAAGGTATAGCTTGTTGCTTTGTGTTGTTTATTTGATTTCATCTAATCCATTGTTTGTTTGCAGGTTCATTTTTTTTTGCAGGTATTTTGATTCTAACAGTTGTATGCAGGTTGTTGGAGCTAAGTCCTAACAGTGTTTGCAAAGGGGTTTCCATCCATTTATTTTATTTCTGTTCTGTTTCATTTTCTATCGATTTTTCTTGCATTTCACAACCAGGAACCTACCCTTCCGTCCTATAGAAGGAAGGGAGCCATTCCTGCCCTGTAGCAAGGGAGAAATCCCTGCTACACTAACCATGGATCTTTTCTCTAGTGGAGTTATTTAAGCCTACATAACCATGGATTCTTTTGGACAGAGATGTCTAAATATTCTATAAATTTTCACATACATAGAGAATAAGAATAAGCTAATTAAAAAGTTATGGATTTTTTTGGACAGAGTTGTCTAAATATTCTATAAAATTTCATGTACATAGAGAATAAGAATAAGCTAATTAAAAAATATAGAAAAATAAAAAACATTAACAGATTTCAAGTTTTATGTTAAATTTTGTTTAATTAAAATCATTTAAAATAAGTATTACACTTAAAGCCAAATTCAAAATCTAAGATCTTATATCATTAGTGCTTCATATGTTCTTTTAATTTTTTTTGCAATCAGTTATGTCCAAATGGACAGAGCTATTCAGCTCTGTCCATTTGGACAGAGTTGTTCAACTTTGTCCAAATTGGTAGAAATTGAACGTGTATATCAGCTAGAATATGCTATTTATGGGCACGTAGAGGCTGGGAATTTTCTTTTGAGGTTGTTGTAAAACCGGGGAAGTGGAATGTAGGCCCTGACCATTTGTATCGGTTGGAATCGGGTGAAACTAGGATTTTATTCAATATAAACTATACGATGGCGACTCTTTAGGGAGAACGACTCCTATCCTAGCCCCTCTTAGAACGGTTCTATCAATGATAACCGGGATTTCGCCAAGCATAAGCTTTAAGACTAGTATGATTATAGTTTCATATATTTGTATATTATGCATGATACTACTACTTATGGAGTTCTATTACACTATGCTTAACTATGAACA
>LPNX010396450.1:234054-279054 GCA_001517045.1 Pseudotsuga menziesii | reverse complement strand
CACACAGAGTAGAATTTAGTTTTATTTTTATGTCAAGACAAAGAGACAAAAAAGGGATATTTGTAAAATAACCCCCAAAAATAGAGATAACAAGAATTTCTTCATCTGAGAAGAAAGGATTTATTGCAACAACGTTTGATGCTTTCCAAATGGCTAAGGAAGAAACCTCTAAAATTATGAGAGGAGGACTAACCCCAGAACAGCATAGAGAGTATGAAAGAAGGATGGAGATTGAAAATAAAGGAAGATAAATGGATGAGGGAGAAGTATCAAGAGGATCAACTGTAGAATAACAAAGAGGGTATGAAATAATGTTGGAAATTGAAAACAAAATATGAGAAGACAAAAGAAATGAAGTAGAATTTAGAGGAAATGAAGAAGAACAAGAAACTACCTTTAGATTTCCAATCTTAGATACTAGTATCATCCTGGGAGAAGAGTTAAAAATGAAAAACATCTCACCATCTATTTTACCTAACTTTTATGGTATGACCTCTAAAGATACGGATTCATTTTTATTTTAATTTGATATTTTATGTTGTACCTATGGATATACTGACGATACACATAAACTTCACCTCTTTCCTACTACTCTTAAAGCTTCTACATTGAAATGGTTCATGGGATTAGGAGAACATACTATAATCAGTTAGGATGACATGAGAAATATTTTTCTTAAAAAATATCAAGCATACTGTAGATATAAAGATTCGAAAGATTATATTTTTAAGATGTCTCAACAAAAAGATGAAAGTTTAGAAGAATATTTTGAAATATTTCTATATAACCTACAAAAATCAAAATATAATTCTTTGACTCCTGACATCATCTGAACAATAATTTTGAAAGATATCCAATATGAGTATATTGACGTTCTTAATGTAATGAGGAAGGGACATGTTTCATACTTACCATTTGATGAAATTACAGAGTTGTGTCAAAAGTATTCATGAGGAAGAGACAAAAAGGGAAAAAGGGATATCACTTCAAAGATAGCTAAATCATAAACAGGGAATATATCAAGAGCTGAGTTTGGAAACTTGTTAGAGGATTTAAACGCTGATCTTATGAGTACTTTAGGTACACAATTATAAGTATTAAAAACTAAGAAAATACAAGAACAACAAGACCAACACAATCAAGCTCTATCAATTTTCTGTCCTAAATATAGGAAGAAATGTCCATTGAAAGAATGTCCTCTAAACAATGTTCAAATTTGTGGATTATGTGCAGAAAATCATAACACTGATGAATGTTCTAGGTTTAAATAATTACAAGCATCTCGGGTGGAATAAATCCAAATCATGGATTCTCTTTACCTTCTGGCACAAAAAATGCCATGGCGACCATGTTTTCTAGGTATTTCTCAAGCCCCTATGCAACAATTTTTTCCAAGTTTCATGGAATGCACCTATGCCTTGGAAGACTTGGTCTCCTTATCCAAACAAAAACCAACCTTATCAAAATTGGTGAGGATATTCTCATGGTAACCAAACGTATCAGCAGGCCTATCCACAGCCTTACCAACATTATTTTCCTTACCCACAATACCAGCAGAGCCAACCTTGATTTCCTTCACAGCCAAATCCTGCTTCTCAACTAACCCAACCTCAACAACTTTAGATACCATTTAACCAACCTCCACCTCGCCAACACAGTTACTAGCCCAGCCAGTACCAAATTCTAATAATAGAGTGGATAAACCCATGTATAATATTGATGAAGGAACAACAGTTTCAAACTCAATCCTTCCTATTCAAAATATCCACTTGAGGGCTAGAAAAAAATTGGAAAAAGAATCCCCTGTTATCGTAGAAGAAAAAACATAAAAAGAAAAAAAATCTAATACATAAAATTTGCAGCAAGACAAACAAACTCAGAAGAATAAAAAGTTAACACCTCAAACACCTCATTTTCCATAAAGGTTAGTTAAGGAAAAAATTTCAATTTCTCTTCCTGAATTTGATGTCTTAGATGAATTAAGAAATGTCTGTGTAAAAATTCCATTATTGAAAGCTATTAAATATGTCCCAATCTATACAAATTAAATTGAGTTATGTCTAAACAAGACTGGCAGAAGGAAGAAATATCCACCAACAATTCATGTAATTGGAAATTTAGCAAGTTTAATGTCAAATAATATTTTTTGTTGAAAACTATATTGATCCAGGAATTCCAATGGAAACAATAACTATCAACAAATTTTCAATTTCAAAAACATTAATTGACTTAGGTGCAACTATTAATGTAATGACACTGGAAACAATGAAATATCTAGATTTGAAAAATCTTAGACCAACCACTACAATCTTAGAGCTAGATGATAGATCTAAAATAGCACCAGAAGGGATACTTGAAGATATCATAGTTTCTCTGGATTCCTGGGAGTATCCAGTAGATTTATTAGTTCTTCAACCAAAATTTAATTTAGGGGGACATCCACTGATTCTTGGAAGACTCTGGTTAGCTACGACTGATGCTTTTATTGGTTGCGGAGCAGGAAATATGATCATTTCACATGGAACAGAAAGGAAATAGATTACACTTTATCCTTCTGCTCAAATACCTTCTATGATAGATCATTTATCCTGGATCAATGAAACAAAAGAGCAACATGAAGAAGTAATTCAACATATCTTAAGTATTAATCAAGCTTTTGATTTTCAGGAAGAAAATAATTAAGATCTTCTAGATTACTTTATTTCTGAACGATATATCTCTAAACAAACAAACAACATCCAATATATTGTTGCAGATCTAGTTTTAGGACAAAACTTTCAGTAAAATTGCACAATTGATTCTTTGGAATCATCCTTTGATGATATTTTTTTTGTTCATTCAATAACAAATGCTCAAAGAAAAACCATTGAAATCATTCTTGGAAAATACTTGAATATTGTTGCACATCTTACTTTATCACAAAAAGAACAGTTGATTGTGTTACTAAATAAATATCACAAAGGAATTGCTTGGGAGTATACTGACATGCCAGGAATTCATCAGGAAACATGTACTCACCATATTTACACAGATGATAACATAAGAGCTCTAAGGAAACATCAATGAAGAATGAACCCCATATTGAAAGAAATAGTTAAAGAATAATTGCAAAAGTTATTAAAGGTAGGATTTATCTACCCTATTTCTGACAGTCAATGGGTTTCTCCATTAGTTGTTGTTCCTAAGAAAAATGAAAAGTGGAAAATTTGTGTGGATTACAGGGAGTTAAATAAAGCAACACTTAAAGATTATTTTTCATTACCATTCATTGATCAAGTATTGGATGCACTAGCTGAAAAAATATATTTTTCCTTCTTAGATGGATTCAGTGGATACAATCAAATCCAAATTGCAATAGAAGACCAATAAAAAACTACTTTTACATGCCCCTAGGGTACGTATACCTGTAAAGTTTTACCTTTTTATTTATGTAATGCTCGAGCTACTTTTCAGAGACCAGTCCTGGCTATTTTTGTTGATTTAATTCATGAATGTGTCAAAGTATATATGGATGATTTTTTTGTGTATGGAAACACTTTTGAAGATGCCTTGGAAAATTTAGAGAAGGTCCTAAAAAGATGAATAGAATCAAATATTTCCCTTAGTAATGAAAAATGTTTCATGATGTTAACTGAAGGGATAGTGTTAGGTCATCATATTTCATCATCTGGAATAAATGTGGATCCTACAAAAATACAACTCATTGTGAATTTATCAAAACCTAAAAATCAAAAATATGTGAGAAGGTTTGTTGGATATGCAGGCCATTACAGAAGGTTTATTGAACATTTTAGTAAAATAGCTTTGCCACTATTCAAATTATTTTCCAAAGATATACATTTTCATTGAGATACTAATTGTCAAGTTTCCTTTTAGAAACTTAAAGATAAGTTATCATTAGCACCTATCTTAAGAGGGCCTAATTGGACATTTCCATTTCACATCTCTATACATGCATCAAACACTGCAATTGGGGCATCTTTGGGTCAAAAAGAAAATATTATCACTTATGTTATCTACTTTATTAGAAAAAATATAACCCCTGCATAATTGAATTACACAGTTACTCAGAAGGAGATGTTGGAAGTAGTACATGATGTGAACAAATTTCGTCATTACATTACTGGTTATGAAATCTTTGTCCATACGGATCACTCTGCCTTAAGATATTTAATGAACAAGCCTATCACTAATGGCAGGATAAAAAGGTGGCTCTTATTGATGCATGAATTTAACATTATTGTTCTAGATAGACCTGGCAGGGAAAATCAAGTGGCAGATTTTCTATCTCGATAAAATAATTCTGGTGAGGTTGTTCTTGTTTCAGATAATTTTCTTGATGAAAACGTATTTGATATTTATGTTATAAATCCATGGTATGTTGATAAATCTAACTACTTATCATCAGGAAAACTACCTCCCTCTATGTCATCAAAAGAGAAGAAAATAATCATTAAGCAAAGTGCTAGACACATATGGGTGAATGGATATATTTTCTATACTCGATTTGATATTATCATTAGAAGATGTGTTAGGCAAGATGAGATTTTAGAAATTTTAAAATCTTTTCATGATGAACCATGTGGTGGCCATTTTGCAGATAAAAGAACAACATACAAAATACTCAACTTATTTTATTATTGGCCATCTATATTCAAAGATTCCAAGAAATATTTTAGAAGATGTGATATTTCTCAAAGGATGGGAAGACCAGTACCATCTGACGAAATGCCACTCTAGCCATAGGTTCTCATAGAGCCATTTAAAAAATGGGATCTTGATTTCATCAGTCCAATCAATCAACCATCAAAACGAGATAGGTACATCTTGGTATGTGTAGCAGGGATTTCTCCTTGCTACAGGGGCAAGAATGGCTCCCTTCTATCTATAGGACAGAAAGGTGGGTTCCTATGTGGTAAAATGTAGGAAAAGTAAACAGAACAGAATGGAAGAAAAGATGGACAAGAAATGGCCATGAGCCCCTCTACAAACAAGGTTAGGGCTTTGCTCCGAAAACCTGCAAACAATTATTAAAAACAACAATAAACCTGTAAAACCAGTTAATAAACAAACCTGCAAGAAAATATGGGTTAGAAAATAACTAAGCTACTAAAACAAAAGCATGAAAAAACAATGGTATACCTCTTCTTTGGTGCAATGGGCCACCATGCCCTAGCTGGAAGAAGCACCTCTCTATCTCACTCAGCAATGGAGGAGCTATGGCTCAATGGGGAAGATGAGTGGATGAGAGGCGGATGTGGGTGGCTTGAGAGACAAAGGGTGTCAAGGCATCCACGGGAAGCATAACATTATGCAAGGGAAGAGTTGTTTGAGAGTGTGTTTTCTAGAATATTTCACCTTCTGAGAATTAAAAGGTGTTCCACTGGTCTGAATGGTTCAAATCCAGAACAAATGAAGGACAAAGGTTGAAGACCCTCCCTGGATGTCGTAGATACCTGGAATGTGATGCTTCGATAGTAAACCTGTGTACCTGCAATTAGATTAAACACGCAAACACATCAAAGCTGCCAGAATATAATCTACTGATCCATGTTAGTGACTAAGAAATCTAACAACATACATGTGAAATCAAACAACAACAGTAATGTGGGACGGAAATCAGCTTTGCATTAAGATAAAATGGAGAAGTTTACAACCAGTTAAGCCTTAGTGTTGACATGCATCTCCATGAAACCAAGCACTGTCATCCCCATAAGCTCCGACTTTTACTCTCTATGCTCTTCAATGGCTTGGGCCAAGTAATCAATCCAACAGCATAACAATACCTTAAGAGTTCTCCCCCTCAACCATGGACATGAGCTTGTATTTATAAGGCTCAATGGATAGGGGTGGTTGAGAGATTAGTGGATGAGGTGGCCTCTAAGATCCTAGGATGAGGGATCTCGAGCTCAACTAACCCACAATGATAGGGATAAGGGAGGACACAAGGCTCATCATCTAGAAGCCTCGAGAAACTTCTCTTTTTCCCTTTTTACCTAGGGTACCGCATTTCTCCTTCAATGACAAAGTGGTTCTTGTAAGAAACACTTATGGACTAAGGGCCATAAGTGGTGGCACCGCTTTTGGACAATAAGCGATAGGCGGTGTGAACAAGGTACCGCTCCTAGACAAAGGGGAAAGCGCGGTGTTGAGCATTTTTGTGAAATATTGACAAATGGTATTAGTTTCCACTCCAAGTGCTGAGATTAAGGGAAAATAGGTATGTCAAAGGTCTCATCACATGATGGTGATAGGATTTTGGTATAACAAGATGTCCCCCAAAGCATGAGTCTTAGAGGGATACAATAAAAAAGAGCTTTGAGAGAACAAGTCGTCTCTACGAGGTGAAAATGTCAGCTCGATCGGAGCATGTTGTCAAGTAGGCATCTGTAGTATATCAGTATGTTGACTCATAGACACAAGTAACCAACTCATGGCTGCAGACCAATACAAGGCAGGTCTATGAGAGGAATAAACAAGCATGGCTACTAGAATACAGCGTATATCCATGTGAAAGAGGACTCAAACTTGGACATAGCTACCAGACATACAATGTATATCTATGTCATACGGACACAAATTTGAGCATAGCCACAACCATGCAAATGTGGATCCATGCTAGATATACAAAACTCCATCACAACCTAGGGAAAAGCGATGAGCGCTTTAAACAAATACCCAGGGTCTTTGTCTTGTCTTCCACAAAGTATGATTCTATCCATGTGATTACAATGATCTGAAGTCGAACATGGTAGAAACCACTTGATTACTAGCCAACGATGTGAACCATTAACAAGTGCGAGGGAGATCACCATTGATGTCAATGATTCCCAAGGTACTCTAGTACAATCTACTGAGTGTGAATAGATGTCCTGATGTCGAACACTCAGTCGATTCTATCGATCAAAGGCCAATGATGTGAACCTATGATGAGAGCGAGAGAATCTATCATTAAGGCATACAAATCTCAAGGTACTAAATATTGTTTCTAAGACTATTTCCCAAATGATGAGATGATGTCGACGAGAATAGTCTCGTCGAAGGAGGGCCATGATGAGTCCCACATCGACAACACAAAACTCAAAACATAGTTCATGAATGATGTGAATGTAGTAACCATCGAACTGACTCAAAAGTACTGACACAAAGACTTTGTTGACTGCATAGGTGAAACTTCTTCAAATCCCCTTTGAACATCGGGCAGCATGACAAAAAGACTTAGCAGCATGACTGAACGGGACAAATGCATAATGTGGTAGTGGACAATGCATTATTTTGAAAGACTCAAAGGAGTGACATGACTCATGAAAGTGGATTGTCGTGGAGATCAGCTGAATACCCAATTGACTGACATGATGTGTAGACAAGTGCCATGTTCAAAGGTAATGACAAACAACTGCCATTATTTGCGAAATGATTCCCTTCCCATTTCCCCCATCATGATTGAGTGCCTCTTTTCAATTTTACGAGTTCAAAGAGGGTAACAAACACTCGATATAGCTTGTCAGAAGACAAGTCCAAACTCATATATTTTACAAACCTAAAAGAGGAGGGGTTCGTTCCCAAAACGGGTCTCTCAATGTTTAATTTAACGAGTCCATTGAAATAAAACTCGGTATCATTCATGTTTAGAGAGTCTGAACAATTACGGAAGGAGACTCCAAAGGGGTCCTTTTTCATATGATTTAGTCCCTAAGGCCCGAAAAAGTATAAAACCATACCTTAGGGAACTCTTCCAGTCATGATTGGCTGGAGCGTTCCTTTTTCATATATAGACCTATCTGAACCGAAAAAGAGATAACCTACCATCGGACAGACAACTCTTCAAATACTTTAACAAGCGTGAAGAAGACAAGATCGCTCGACGATCTTTTCATATTTAGGGAGTCTGAAAAGAGTTTAAAGAGAACTCCATGAGGTTTCTTTACACAATGTCATTTTTTATGAGCCTGGAAAGAATTGAAAATGGACTCGATGATCTTTTTCATGTTTAAGGATCCTAAAAAAGAGGTGAAAAGAAGACTCCATGGCGCTTCTTTACACAAAGTCAACTTTTTACAAGCCTGGAAAGAAACTGAAATGGACTCGGACCTTTGATACTAGGTTTTAAAGAGTGTGACCAAAGTGTCGTAATAAATGCTCATTGACCTTTTCCATTTTATGAAAGTGCGAAAAAGCCATAAACAAAATTCCAAAGATTTTTTACTATAGTTCTCTTATCCTACAATCGACTCAGAAACAAGTGTTAAACACATTTATAACTAGCATTAAGGGATTACGACAAATAATCTTTGACAAAAATATGATTTTATATCAAAATTATAGTATGTCAAACCCAAAAATGCTTATATAAGTCATGTAAATAGTAAAAAACCAAATCATTTCACTATTTACCCATAGCGGAGAGCATTTGGAGCACTTTCTTAGCCAGATCTTCAACAGCTGATACCGGGAGTTCTCACCGTCCATTTTGAGCACCGCCAGTTGCAGGCAACAGCTAAAACCATACTATTTCATTTCATATCATTTATTTTTAGTTTTGGTGGGCTTTTGGGCTCATATGGCAAGCCCTAAAACTTTAAAAGTAGGCACTGCGCCTACCCCTTGCGGGATATACAATACCACCTGAAATCGTTCCTATAACATAGTTGACAGGCAGTGCCACCACCTGTCTCCAACGGTGCACAAGCGATGCCACCACCTGTCTCCAACGGTGCATAGGTGGTACCGGCCGTGGAGATTTCAAACTAATAGCATGAGCAATATAAATTCATTCTTTTGATTTTTAATGATTAAAGATGATTCTAATGCGTGCTATGATTGTTTTTTACAAGTCTTGGTTGCTCAAAACATGGTGATATGGAAAGAAAGAACACATGACAATGATGATGCTTTTGCTGAGAGAAATGCGGGTTGTATTGCCACATTATGGGTCTGTGGGCTCCTGAAGTTCTTCCAGACCCCAAGCATGGTGTCACATGAGCGGTTACTGGAACACATACTACGGATATGGAATCCAGAGTAGCAATACTTCGAGGTGGGGGCTCATATTCTTACAGTGGAATTAGAGGATATCTACTTCTTGACTGGTCTCTTGAGAGGGGGTTCCCCCATCTCACTGACAGGTTCCCGTGGAGGGGATATTACCACTCAAGATCTTATAGATCGTCACTATGCTCCAGGGACGAGGACCTCGGGGAAGAAGATCCCCATCAGAGCAGTGATGGATGGGCCCCTACGGGCCATCCTATTTGCTATGCAGAGGGTGGCCAGGAGTCAGGGTGTGCACCAGGATTCTAGGGCACACATGTTGTATGCCATAGAGGCCATGGCACCCACGGTATTCAACTGGGCGAAAGCCATGCTTCCAATATTCAAATATCAGCTGACTAAGTGTCGATAGGGAGAGCTAAAGTAGTTTGGCTTTGGATCCATTTTATCCTACTTCTTCTTTGAGTGGGTTCCATAGATGAGACCTCAGGTGGTCTTTCGGAGTCTGAGAGCGTGGGACCCCCATATGCTGAGGTGGGTTCAGGTCATGGCTCATACAGGAGCAGGTAGGGAATGGTGAAGTTCAATGACTCGTTCTTCAAATGGATCCGAGATCAGATCCTCATGGTTGAGGATTATGCTTATGCAGGTATGGACTTCACCGGAGATCCAGACCTACCACTCTTACCTAGTGGACAATGGGGCGACATCGGTAAGAAGCAAGAAACCCTAAAATGGATGAAATGTTTTTATGTTTTTTAATATTTTATATTTTTATGTTAAGTGACGAGACTTGTATATTCTCATGCAGATATTGGAGCAACACGACCTAGAGGACATTCTCCATTGGATAGGTGAGCTGGAGCTCGCTTTGTACCACAGGGTGATGATATTACCGGGGAGCTAGAGGAAAACCTAGAGAGGTTGACATTGGATATGCCAGATGCTGCCATTGATGACCTCTCGATGAGATATTAGAGATCCACAGTGGGATTACCGGGTCGATTCAGTAGGCTGCTGCATAGAGTAGCTCGAGCAGTGATGTGCTATCATGAGCACCACTAGTGTATGAGATATGTACTGAAAGCTGACAGCTTCAAGATTTTGTATAGTGATTTTGCCCGAAATCCTACATGCTTCAGATGATGTCTTAGGACCTATTTTTTCTATTCATATCTCTGATCATAAGTTAATACTAGGTCACCCTTGTTAAAGACATGAGGTTGGACAAATTTATCATACTGTGCCTTGACGCGTTTCTTATGTGCCTCATTAGCCAAGGCAGCATCTCTCCAAGTCTCGTCAAGGTTACTCAAGTACAAAAATATTTCTTCCTTTGCGGAAGTGTCTGGGAGAAGTTTGACGGCAAGTTGTAAAGATGGAATCTGGCATTGAATCGGTAAGACAACTTCGAGTCCATAGACAAACTGGAATGGCGTGAAACTAGTGGTTGTTTTCATAGAAGTCTGATAAGCCTATAGAGTGGAGAAAAGAACATGGTTCTAGTTGGATTTATGATATCCAACCATCTGACGAAACATAGTTTTCAAAACCTTGTTAATGGCCTCTACCTGACCATTAGCTTATGGATAATACAGCGTAGAGTTTTCATGGCAAAAACCTAGCTTGGCACTCAGTTCCTCCATCATTTGATTACAAAAATGGGATCCGTGATCAATAATGATGGACTACAGAACTCCAAATCTAGATACGATGTGATTGAACAAGAAGAGAGTGACGGTCTTACCATCTTCTGCATATGTAGGCATGGCCTCAACCCATTTTGTGATGTAACCATGCCCCCCGACTAAGGTAGGATTACAATGCATGAAGTCAATCCCCCATTTGGTGAATGGGCCAATGGTAATGACGGGGTGTAGCAAAGCAGGATGGGTGCTCTTTTTAGGATAAAATTGTTGACAAGTTGGGCATTTCTTAACAACCTCATGACAGTCTTTGAATACAGAAGGCTATAAATAGCCAGTGTGAAGGATTTTATGGGCTATAGCCATCCCAAATAAATGATCACCACATGCTCCAAAGTGGCAATCATTCAACACATGTTCAACTCCTCATGGGTGAGGCATCGCCAGATAATAGAGTCGATCCCACATCTATACAAGGTATCATTCAGGATGAGGTAGTACTTCACATGGTGACGGATACGGCGGTGATCATCGTGGTATAAATGCAGCTGAAATTGTTGTGTTTGGAGATAAATAAGGAAATCTCCATACCAAGGATCAGTAGTGCTAATCAGGAACAGGAGTTCATCTGGAAATGAATCACTGGGCTCAGATTTCATCGAAGCACAGGGAAGATCACACATAAGCTCGGCAAAGACCAAGGATTTCTTTGATGTGGCTTTGGAAAATTCCAGATCAAACTCCTGAAGTATGACTATCCAACGGGAGTACTTTCCCCTGAGCACCTGATGAGTCAGGATGTAATACATCAGGTTCTGGTTTTCCAATATAGTGGTAGTGCGGAGTAGAATGTAGTGATGAAACTTTTTTATAGAAATGACCATGTCCAATGCTAACTTTTCCACACGTGAATAGTGAGTTTTGGAATCCATGAGATTCTTACTGTCATAATAAATCACGTGCTTTTGACCGTGGAGATTTTCCTGCACTAAAACCATAGTGATGGTAGTAGCGGAGGCAGCAATATACAAGAGAAAGTCCTTTGAATAATCTGGGGGGTGTATCACGGGCGAATGAGTCAGAGGGTGCTTAAGATTATCAAAGGCGTGTTGGGCCTGGTCATCCTAGAAGAATGGAGTGTTCTTCTTGAGGAGACGCATATAACCATGCGTTTTCTCTGTGAAATTGCACATGAAACAATGAAGAAAGTTTGCCTTCCCTTGCAAAATTTGGAGGTCAAGGAGATTAGTTGGGGCTGGTAGATCTAAAATGGTGGCAATTTTCAAAGGATCGATCCGGATGCCATCTTTGGATACCACAAAACCTAGCAGACATCTTGTCTCAAAGCGAAAAACACATTTATGTGAATTGAGTCATATATTATAATGACGGCATCTCAGGAATATCTCTCTAAGATGACCAGGGTGGTCCTCCCATCACTATGAATGATCAGGGAGGTCGTCAAGGTATGGTTCAACAATATGTTTAATATCGTGAAACGCATAGGTCATTGCACGCTAGAACGTGGCTCCATCATTTTTCAAGCCAAAAGGTAACTTCCTATATGCAAAGGTTCCCCATGGGAAAATGAATGTCATCTTATGCTGATCAGAGGGTAATATCGCAATCTAATTATAGCCAGAGAATCCATCCATAAATGAAAAGATGACACTTCCAGCACAGTTGTCGATAGTCTGATTGATGTGCGGAGTACGAAAGTTGTCCTTAGGACAAGATTTATTCAAATCCCTAAAGTTGATACAGACTCTAATGGTGTCCTAATTTTTATTGACAGGGACAACGTTCGATACCCATTCCATCAAGGATATAGGATAAATAAACCCATCTTTGAGACGTTTCTCAATTTCAGCTTTAATAGCTGCGGGATTTTGAGGATGGACTTGCCTTAGTTTTTGCCTGAAAGGTTTAGCTGTGAGATAGGTATTAATATCATGGACCACAATGGATGGGTCAATCCCCAACATCTCTTCATAGGACCAGGAAAAAATATCATGGAATTCTTTAAAAAGTGCCTTATAGGCTTCAGATTCATCTACCGAGCAGTTCTGGCCAACATGAACATGCTCGATAGTATCAGGCTTGGCTGATATGTCAATTGGATTCGTCTGAGTAAAGGTTTCCTTTAGAATCTGTATCTTGCAACAATATAGGAATTTGGGGTACATTGACAATATCAGTAGGAAAAAAGGATGCAAAATCATGGCTAACCGAACTAGTGTTGGAGAGGAACATGGATCTATGATGGTAATCCTCCCAAATGGATTCATCCGTATTCATGATCTCCATAATGGACTCATCGGAAGGGAAAGTCTCAGAGAGATAATATAGAACCGGAACAAAAGGCTCTAACCGGTACGGTAATGGTAAGGATCCGAAGTCACTAGATGAAGGTCATCAGTGTGATCATCAGAAAAGGTTTGAACATCGTCATACAGTGCTTCGTGTGGACTCAACAACTTGTTTACCCTTAGGCTCATAATCAAATGAGGTGATCATATGGACTGTCGAGGGTATCTATGCTAGGAGTAGATGGAAAAATCCCCATAAGGAATGAATCCTTCAACATGCCTACCCCAATCGATTGGTAAGGAGGAGGGGACTGGCCTAACATGGCGATGTTATTAGCCGTGGAGGTAGTAACATCCGGCGTACAGAAATTAAGTTGGTAAATACTAACAATTCTCCCTAGATGTAGAAATTGGACTATTCAGAATACTGTTGAGGCGACAGCAGTCATGGCATAGAACCAATTTCTTCCTAGAAGGAGGCTGTAATCTAAAGGGGCATCTACCACTTCTACTTGAATGGAAATGGTTTTTCCCCCCAGCTCGACCGCTAGGGATGATATGAGACCATCAGGTTGAAAACCCCATCTGTCAAAGGCTTTAAGGGTCGTAGGTGATGTTACAAGCTCGGGAGAGCTGAGAGCCTTCCAACAAGACAAAGACAAAACCGAGGTCGAAGATCCTTCATCTAGTACCATTCAAAAAAAAATCTTTCCCACTACTTTCGTAATAATCTGAAAAGCAAGTTTATACGGTAATCTAGGCTTATAGTTCTCAACATTGAAATGAATCAAGTTAGTATTATCCGGGCATAAAGCTCCTAATGTTGTCAACAAGTTTTTGCGCTGTGTAGGGAAACTTTGGAGTACTTCTAAGGTAGACATTGCACAAGGTGCCTGAGCGAGATCTTCAACCACATTATAAAATTGAGCACCTTGGGCGTTAGGGTTAAATACTGCCTTTCGAAGAGTGCTCTTAAGTGGACGCAAAATCATGTCGAGAGTAGGCTTCTTGATAGATAAGGGGACAGTAGACGAGGATTCAGGAGAACTAGTAGAGGGAGATTTCCCTAAAGAAGAATGATCTTCTTTCTTATCTGTGGGTTTGTCATAATTTTGACTTCGAGTTTGCAGATTGATGGTATCTAAGGACATCATACGAATTTCCTTTGACGAACTAGAGTTACCCTAATTAGACATGTGGTCTATCAATTGTTGTTGAGAGGGAAAAGGATCTGTAAGTACTACGGGTGCGGGATTGGACTTCAAAAACTGGGAGATTTCGTCCTGACGAGAACACTCCTTTGAAAAATGATCACCTCTGCATAGCAAACAGGGATATTTTGACTTTCTTTTCCCTTTAACGTTATCATTGTTGGTTGGTATTGGGGTATCCTATTGGTTTCCAGGTTTTTTATTTCTATTTTTACCTTTCTTTTTATTATTACCCGAGGTTTGAGTACTTTGAATGGAATTGAACTTAGCGGAAACTTTAGGAATCGAAGGAGTAGGGGTGACAGTTTGGGGTTGCTTGGCAGGTTTCGCTGCTGACGGGGGCTAGATTGAACCAACAATCCCATCAACGGGTACTTCTGTTGGTGGCTTGGTGGGATTGGTGCATGGGTGAGGAGCTTGAGGAATCAAGTCATAAAGAGTTCCAGACTAGGAATAGACCAAGTCTAGATACTAGGCTTGACTAATAGCCTGCTTTTCAGTAACGGCACCACCCATAGCCACATCTCGTGCAATAGGAGGCAACAAGGATTTAGTAAACCAATCAGATAATAACTGATCTGGAATAGTGGCCTTAATAAGCCTTCTCCACCTTCTCCACTCATGAATATGATCAGATATGTGGGTGGAGGTGTTCTGTCGCAAAGAATTTAAAAGATCAGTACCCATTTCATAACGAATAGGGAGCTGAAAGCGTGTAAGAAACACGGTTGCCAACGAGCCAAAATCCATAAACGAATGTTGTGGGAGTTCAATGTACCACTTCGTGGCTATACCAGTCAAAGTTCACTGGAAGAGTCGTAACCGAACGGAGTCATCCATGAAAGAGTTTGAAGAACACCACAAGTGGAATGTCATAACATGGTTCTTCATATCGTCTCCCTGCTTCCCATTGAACTTCGGGATTTCCGATGGTAACTTTACCGGAATGGGAGGCCACGAGTGATTGTGTCGAATGGGGTCATTAATCAACTTGGACAAGTCAGGTAAGTCCAAAGTTTCTAGGAAAGGTAACTATCGGTTGGGTTGCACATACTGGTAATATTGATATGGCATATAATTACCAGTAGGATCATAAGTTGACTGGAAAACAGGTTGTTGTGATGAAGAACTAACGGAAAATCCACCCGTAGGGGGTTTATTTCCAATATAATGACCGCTAGGGCCTCCAGGAGGAGGATCACCAAGGCCACCAGGACCAGCAGGACCACTAGGACCACCAGGACCATCGGGACAACCATGAGGCGGACCACCAGACCCTCCAGAGCCACCAGGAGGTAAGCCTCTAGAGCCTCCGGAGCCACTAGGTGGAGGGCCACCAGACCCTCCAGAGCCATAAGGAGGAAAGCCACCAGGCCCCCTAGGACCACTAGGACCATAAGGAGGAAATTTTCCAGATCCTTCGGGACCATTAGGTCCCCCAGGGGGAGGAAGAGGTCCTATGACACCTCCTACATTATGTATAGGTGTCCCCCCCATAGCTGGAATGTAAGACCAGTTGGGTTGCCCCCATGGTGTAAAAGTGTTACTAGGGTATGGAATTCCAGCATAAGGCATTCCTGTAGGATTGGGTGGATGATTAATATTACCTATATGTATTTGATAACCATAACCTCCAAAAGATTGAATGGTTACAAGTTGTGCCCCCGAGGGCTGACCTGAACTAGATGGGGGATTAACCACATTAGTATGGGTGGGAGGGACATAAACTGTATATGGTTCTATATTAGAGGTCTGCCCTTGACTAGGTACAATTCTGGTGTTAGATGACGTAGGTCATGCTGGGGGTTTCCCCCCGGCACTAGAAGGTACTGACGAAACGGGAATTGAAGGTTGGGCACCAGGTGCAGAAGACCTGGGAGGATTGGAAAAAGACATAACATGAGAGGTGGTGGGGGTGGTAATTTGACCTAGGTTGTTGGATGTTATTGGACGATCTATAATCGGTTCAATGGGTCTCATAGAATCAGCCAGTGAATGATATCCCACAGGAACAGATGTGGAATGTGATGGTGTTGAGCCTAATAGTTCATATATTTGCTTTCCAATCTTCTGTGCACAGAGAATGGCAGCACGGTATTGCCTACATTCTTCTTCATCTTCAGAAGATTTTAAATGGGTTCTAAATGAGGCAATCGCCCATCCTATAGAGGTATCCCAAAATGGAGCATTGGGACCAAAATCCGAACGGGTTGTATCACCAACATGACCTTCTGTGGGAGAATGGAATGAGGTATTTCCTAGAGAAGTTTGTTGGACCAAGGGAGGCAAGTGTGAAGAATATGGTACTCCACTTTCTACAACCACATTATCCCCCACTTGGGAGGTGGTAGCAGCTCCTTGGTTGATAGCTTCCATTGGATTTTCTCCTAAACCAGGAGTAAAATTAGGTGTCAAGCCCCGTACTCTTCTGGATTGTCTTAACTCAGCCATTTTGTACAGTTCCTATCTAATCTAGGGTCTGAAAATATATAAAACACAACAAAACATTTCCCTACACAAGCTGTAGGTCAAAACAAGCACACTTAAAATGATAGGAGGAGTTCAAAAAGTTAGGTCTCTCACCAGGATTGTCAAGAAGGTGC
Source organism: Pseudotsuga menziesii (assembly GCA_001517045.1). Classification (NCBI taxonomy): domain Eukaryota; kingdom Viridiplantae; phylum Streptophyta; class Pinopsida; order Pinales; family Pinaceae; genus Pseudotsuga; species Pseudotsuga menziesii. The sequence continues at coordinate 262,294 of LPNX010396450.1, read as the reverse complement.
CACTCGTGATATACCTCAAGGGTACATGCGTAGTAATCTCCCTGAATGTTGTTTTCAGTGTATGGCTCCAAGCAAGACGGCCAAAGGGATTTTCTCATATGGATAGGGTATCCTAGTGGGGTCTCCCGATATACTGAAGGTACGTGGGAGCTCGAATCGGTAGTAGTGTTGTCTAATATATAACTGTACACAAGGGGCCTTCTGATATACAATCGAATATGTGAAGTAACTTTCTATATACCTCAAGGGTACGTGAAAGGCCGTTCGATATACCGAGGGTACATGGAAGAACCGCGTGAGTCTTGAAATGTAATACGGACAAATAATGACAACTCCTATGCTTAACGACGCCCGAACACGTCTCTAACCTATCACTCCAATTGCTACGTAAATTTTAACCTATAACTACTGTTGATTTTAAAGTGGACGGTTAGGTGAATGCATGATGTTTTGACAGAAAAGTAAAACGATGCAGTATTCTTGTGCAAATATTTCACTTTACCGTTCAGTATGCCTACTTACAGGAGGGAAAGAGAGCATTTTCTTTTGTTTCAAAACCAAAAATACTTCCAAATAACAGTCTTGAACACAAAATCAAAGACAAGAAGCACTTTCCAAACTGATTTTTCTTTTATGAAAGTAATAAGAAGGGGAAGAATCTCTTTTCCTAAAAGAAAAACAAGAAGCACACTATATGCAAATGCACTCTATTTTTTCAATTTTCTTAAGACATAAGCAAATCTAACTTAAAACTACCATTTTTTTATTTTGACAAGATAGTTCTAAATGCATAAGAGATGAACGAACATGAAGAGTCTGAAAGCTTGTGAAGCCAATCAGAGAATCAATGTCCAACGCTCAATAATGATAACCTAGTCTCAGTCAAAAAATGTCTTTTTTAAAGGAAGGAAAATAAGTTTACTATGCAAACAAGAAATGAAACCTAGAAGCTAATCTAGTGTTCTTCTTTTAGTATATATAATAGAAACAAAAAGAGATCTTACTAACACCCTAAGCTTTTCAAAAAAAAATAAATCCTTTCGCAAACACAACCAACAAGCATAGAAGCAAATGAACAATCAAAAAGCCTAATCTAGCTTTTGAATTTCCTAATCAAACCAATTTTAAACCATAAAATTCCAAGCCACAAGCATCAGATTCTGTCACACAAGCTTGACAGTGCAGGACTGTAAGCAAAAATGAGGAAAAGAAGGTCTTGGAATGATGCCTACCTGGCACAGTGCTTCTCTGGTGTTGACAGGGCGATTCTATCCTAGCACCGCTTCTCGCCAACGGGATACAGGCGGTGGCACCGCATGCTGCTCACTCTGTTCAGGCGGTGGCACCACTCTTCGTACACTGCATAGGGGCGGTTCCCTGTAGAAAACAAAAACACAAAGAACAAATAGATCAAGTCAGAAAAAGACTAGATCAAGGTCAAAACTGCTAGATTGAGTATAAAAAAAAAAGCATAAAAGGTCGAAATGATTCAGATCTGAACAGATCTCGAAGTTTCAAACCCAAATAGACTAAGTCAGATAGCAGATCTGATTGAAGAGAGTTGGAGAAGGAGACTGGATTAGGACAAGAGTTGAAGAACTGAGGAAGATTAGAATAATTGATACATATATCTATTCCCCAGCAGAGTTGCCAGATTTGTTAGCTGGAATATTTCACCTTCTGCAGACAGTAAGGTGTTCCACTGGTCTGAATGGTTCAGATCCAGAACAAATAAAGGACAAAGGTTGAAGACCCTCCCTAGACACCATAGATACCTAGAATGTGATGCTTTGATAGTAACCATGTGTACCTGCAATCAGATTAAACATGCAAAGACATCAAAGCTTCCAAAATATAATCTACTGATCCATGTTAGTGACTAAGGAATCTAACAACATACATGTGAAATCAAACAACAACAGTAATGTGGGACGAAAATCAGCTTTGCATTAAGATAAAATGGAGAAGTTTACAACCAGTTAAGCCTTAGTGTTGACATGCACCTCCATGAAACCAAGCACTCTCATCCCCACAAGCTCCGACTTTTACTCTCTATGCTCTTCAATGGCTTGGGCCAAGTAATCAATCCAACAGCATAACAGTACCTCAAGAGTTATCCCCCTCAACCATGGACATGATCTTGTATTTATAAGGCTCAATGGATAGGGATGGTTGAGAGATTAGTGGATGAGGTGGCCTCTAAGATTCTAGGGTGAGGGATCTCAAGCTCAACTGACCCACAATGATAGGGATAAGGGAGGACATGAGGCTCATCATCTAGAAGCCTCGAGAAACTTCTCTTTTTCCCTTTTTACCCAGGGTACCACGTTTCTCCTTCAATGACAAAATGGTTTTGGTAAGAACACTTATGGAATAAGGGCCATAAGTGGTGGCACCACTTGTGGACAACAAGGGATAGGCGGTGCAAACAAGGTATCGCTCCTGGACAAAGGGGAAAGCGCGGTGTTGAGCATTTTTGTGAAAGATTCACAAATGGTATGAGTTTCCACTCCAAGTGCTGGGATTAAGGGTAAATAGGTATGTCAAAGGTCTCATCACATGATGGTGACAGGATTTTCGTATAACGGAGTGACCCCCACCCCTCTTTTTATATCTTTTTTAGGGTTCTAAGCCATTGGTCAGGGCTTTAGCCCCTTTTTTGGGATTTTAGCCCCTTCCGCCCTAACTTTAGCTCCTTTTAGGGTTTTAGGGTCCTTTGAGTGGTTTTAGCCCCTTTTTGGAGGCTTTAGCCCTTAGGAGAGTTATTTAGGCTCCTTTTGGGGGTTTTTAAGCCCCTTTACTCATTTTTAAGCCTTTTTTAGGGTGTGGGGGTCTAATGGGGTGATACGAAGGTCGTGCATGGGTGTCCTTGGGTGGTGTAGGCCATGTAGAGATAAGTGAGGGATTTTTTGGGTTAACAGAGTGCCCCCTGATGTGTGAGGGCAGGAGCTCATCGTATGGCCAATGGACATCATAGCATTTGCTACAGAGAGGTGGTGCTTCCAGGGTTGGGGCATGGTGGCTTTTGGTTTTTGTATTAATATGGTTCTCATCAATGGGTGAGATACAAATAATGTGTGACATGTATATGGACGAGGTGGGAATCCCCATGCTCATGACAATGTCAAAAGAATAATGTGATATATGCTCTAAAATACAAGAGCCGATCATATACAACTGATGATACAATAATGGTTGCCTCAATTAGAGGCTGAATTCAATACTGATCTGAAGAACTGCTACATTGGACCCATGGCATTCTCATGGAATGCTATATCTTCATGACTGGTGGCCTTTTGGATCTAGAATGGTACATAGCTATATGGACTCACTGATGGAAAGTCAGAGTCTCTGTGGTACAAGTATGCTGCATCAATCATAAATATATATAGAAGTGCTGCTGGGGCTTCTGAACACTGTCTCCAACACAACCCAAAAATCACAGGGGAGATAACCTATTTAGGTCCCTCAAATAGACTCATCAATGTGTGAGAGTCAGGTGACATCCGGGGTCTTCAACCAAATACTGCACGGACCAATACCCTATATGAATCTCAATGGTGCGATGATGTAGCTGGAGTCAAGAACATGAGAAACAACCATCCCGAGAAGCACTAAGGACTCCTCTCAAGTGGTCCAAGGAACTCATCAATGAGGTTAATGAAACCAAGATACATGGACCTTTGGGTCTATCCTCTAGAATATGTGTGTTTTCATCGACAAAGGGAGACCTGCCCCAGGTCAAGGCAATGGTGTTTCCTTGACCAGAGGCGCGAGGGAGATAACCGAAAGATGTGAGACAATCTGCGGAATGACCCACTGAATGTGGGGGGGAGGGAAAGAGTTTAACAGGGATAGGGGAGTGTAGTAGAATAAACCTTCCTTTGTTCAGATTATGACGGAAAGGCAGACAAAGCAGCAAATGAAACTGACTCATGGGAATGGGATCATAGCTGTAATACCGGGAATGTCACTGCAGATGGGAAATACTTGGGGGAGGTGGATACTTTTGATATTGATGGGATCCAAGGAATACACATTGTAGAGTACTCTGAACAAAGGTGACCCAATGGGGGAATGCTGCCAAACTATTTTCTGTTGGGTGGTGTCTAGGGACACCATTGTGGTACAATCTCGTGGATTTTTGGCAAGCCCGAGAAGGTAAATGCTCGATGGTGCTTTCAATTTTAGAGAGTCTGAAAGAATGAAGAATACTCCAGTGGGGGCTCTTTTTCATTGGTAGTCTCCTCTGCCCAAAAAGGGATAAAAGTTTACATAGGAGAGCTCGCCCATCCTTTGGGGGATAAGAGACTTCTTTACCATTGGTAGTCTGATCAGGCTGGGAAAGGTTAAACCTATACTGGCTGGATGGTCATTCAGATACTTTTATGAGCATGAATGAAACCAAGTTTGCTAAGCAATATTTTCTTAATGAGAAGGCTGGAAAAGAGCTTAACGACAACCTATAGTGAGAATTTTCGTAAGGTGTGGCCCCTCTGCCCAAGAAAGCATAAAAGTATGCAGAGGGGAATGGTCTTGGCTTGAATATGCCCAGGTGGTCCTTTTCATTTGATGGTATACATAGTCTGCAAAATGAGGTAAACGATACAATGTAGATGCCCTTTCATATACTTTAGTGAGCAGGAAAGGAAGTAGCTGCGCTCGGCTATCTTTTCATTGTTTTTAGGAGTCAGAAAAGAGGTTAAACGAAACTCTAATATGGTCAACCGAATTCTGTTGCACAGGCGGTGCCCTTTGTCGAAACGATGGACAGTGGTCCAAAGGTCATCTGCGTAGTATGGATGGAGCAGAAGGCTCTCAAACATACAAATACATGCACGGGATAGATCACAGCAGAGGCTCTTGAGTCGGTGCAGCAGAGGCATGCAAACCGAGATGGCTCTTGGGCAGAGGTCAGGAGAGCTGTGTGTGAGTTGCAGTGGATGGACTTGACTACATGTGATGTGAGTACAAGTCTGGGGATAGTTATATGCCAAATACATGCAAAGGAAATGATCCATTTTCTGTATGATGGTCCAGAGATCCGCATGAGGTGCGATGGACGGAGTAGACAACTATGTGTTAAAATACAAAACAAAAATAAAAATTGTGTCCCTTAATGGGCGGTGGCCCAAAATCCCGCATGAGTAGCAGTAAGGAAGAGTGATACAAGTATAGGTCCACAAACATTTTCATTTCCATGTTTTGGCTTGTAAATCGAAGTAGCTTCTAAGAAATGGTCCCAAAATTTGTTTGTTAAACATGAGACGATCGTCTCATAGGAAGATAGCAATTTGAGATCGGAGGTGTGAGAGGTGTCTCGAACTGGTTCCGGGTGAATTTGGATTAGCAGCTAATGGTGCTGCCCCTGACTTGTAAAAAACATTAAAAAGGAAAAAAGGAAAATCAAGTGACTCATTGGTGATGTTAAGTGTAAAACCTCTTGAGGTAGAGCCCGTTTCAGGGATTATCCAAGAGTTGTCCATCAGAGTCAATAAGGGTTTATGCCACTTTTCTGAGGCAACGTCCTGAAAATTAATTATTAAACATTAGATGATGGTCTCATTAGAAGATAGAAGATGAAAATTTGAGCCCATAGGTGTGAGAGGTGTCTCGAACAGGCTCCGGGTGAATCTGATTTAGCAGTTAATGGCGCTGCCCCCGAATGGGGGTCTTTTATTTGTAGTAAAAACATTGCAAAACAAAAAAGGGAAAAAAAAACTATGCTATAAGGGACTCATAGTGGTGGTATTAGGCATAGGTTCTCTTGAGGTGGAGCCCATTGCATGGCTTATTCAAGAGTCGACCATATGATTCAGCAAAGAGGTATGCCCCCTTGCCGAGACGAAGGTCATTGGAAAGGTGGGATGATGAAATCTGGTCTTTTATGGGAAGAACAGATTCCACACTATGGTTTAAAGGGAATGGGGTAAAACCAAAGGTGGTATTATATATCTCTCCATCATTGCATAAGTTGTTTCATGATAGATCAGGTGGATCTTCCACAAGAAATGAGATGGAAGGGCGACTGGTGCTAGTGATCATGTAAATAGTATTGGTTGTGGTTTTGGTGGCCTTGCCCCCAATATCTGTTGGAGGAAGAGGGGCAGGCCTGGAGAGGGGAGGAGTCTTTGATGGACCCAGAGGTAGGTGCAACATCATCTCAATTGGTTGGACTTGAGTCAACACATCCTGGGGCCTTAGAGGTAGGGTAGGTGGTTCAAGGTACCACACAGGATCTCCTGGTGTGAAATCCTGTATATTGCGGGTTTCCAAGACAGACTTACTCACGATCTCGGATGTTAGGAAAAGGAAAGGGAAAAGGAAAAGGAAAAGTAAAAGGATCATGTTGATCGGAAATGAAACCCAATGTTTCCCTGGTAACTAGGGTTGAGGTTGCAACTGAGATTGTGGCTGTGGCTAGGGAAACAACGGAAGAGACAGGTCTGATGGACCGTCGGTGATGGCGGAGACAAGAGGGTCTATAGAACTGGACATCATGTAAATGGACATGGAGTCGGAAGGAGGTGGGGGGTGAACTACTTCGATCAGAGTGATCTCAGATTCAAGGGAATGTTGTCTAAGGTTAGCTAGAGCCATTCGAAACTTAGACAAGTCTTGGCATTGGTGAGAATAGTGCCCATACAATCTGCAAAGGGCACACGCATGGTTTGTTCTCAATGACTTGTTTCTGACTATTGGCCCTCTTGGGAGTTCAACCACAGGAAGGTTTTCCATTGTATCCATGGCATCCAAGTGTGCGCAGATTATAGGAATTTCAGGGCAGTTTTGAGTTGGATGGTCCTGTACTTCGCAGACGACGCAAGGTGGGATCTGTCGAGGTTTAGTGGTAGTTTTCACATTCTTGCCCCTGGCCCTTTTTGGATGGGGTTGTGCAGGTGAGGGTACGGTGGTTGGTTTTTGCATGCCAAGTGGAGGATGAGACTCGACCGCAATGGGTTGCACAGGGGTTAATACTACCTGGGGCATTGGTGGTTGAGCTGGTGGATCAAGATACCACACGAGAATTCCCAATGTAAAGTTGGGTAGGTTTAAGGTGGCCATTACTGGCTTGCTCATGACACCAAGTGGGGGAAAGAGTAAGGGAATTGTATGGACTGGAGAGGAGCCCAGATAACTCCCTGATGGTTGTATGTGGGGATGAGGTTGTGGTTGTGGCTGCGCGTAATGCTGCAGCTATGGATGATGTTGCAGCTACGGATGGTGTTGTGGTTGCGGTTGGGGTTGCGGCTGCGGTTGTTGTTTGGGTGCAATGGTGTTGGATGAGAGCATGCACAAGTCCGCAGTCTCGTTTGGTGTCAATCGTGGTGACATTAAGGGGAAAGAATCCATCATGGTGGTATCAGCAAACAACCCAGGGCCCACATTCAATAATGGGGAGGCTGGTATGTTTTCAACCATGGTGTTGACTGCAGGGATAACATTGGTGTGTGTGGTCATCCCTTGCGGATCAATGGTGTTGATCGTAGGGATAATGTTGGCAGGTGTTGTTAGCCCTTACGGATCGTGATAAGTCAGTTGGTAAACCATCATGATTTTCCCTTCGTGGGGGAACATCATGAGATGGAAAATAGTTGATGCTACGGCTCTCATGGCGTACACATAACTCCTTCTAAAGAGAAGGTTATAGTCCAATCGAGCATTGACAACCTCTATGTCAATCAGAACTATCTTCCTGGCTAATGTGATGGGGACATGGGGAAGGATTCCTTGGGATTTAGTGGGATGGTTGTCATAAGCCCGTACAGTTGTGCAGGATGGCTGCAGAATTCGGGATTCAAGTTTCTGCCAGACTAGGGTAGACATAATGCATGTGGATGCCCCCTCATCCACTATGCACTGGTGCATAGCCAAATTCCGGATAGACACTGGGATTTGAAAGGAAATGGTTGATGGAATTCGTGGTTCTCCATTCCCTGTTTCAAATGTGATCAACTTGGATTTAGAGGGGTCTATGGCCCCAAGGGCAGCTAGTAAGGCTTTCTGATGCGTTGGGCATGTTTTGAGTACCTCAAGAGCGGACATGGTGGTAGGTATTTGGGCCAAATCATCCATGATGCTATAGCTGATAGCAGCTCTAGCCATAGCATTATTGGTAACCCGGCACATGGGGGGGCACCAAAAAGGGGGGTAACTGAAGAGGTGCATTGACTATTTTAGACGTAGATGCCACTGATGTGTCAGTTGTTTTGGTGTTGTTTCCGTACTGATTTCATCTAGTTTGTAGATTGACCTCTTCAGTTATCATAGCTAGTAGGTGTTGGACACCTGTTTCTGTCATGGGAGGTGCCCCCAAAGCGTTGGGATTGGGTTGGGGAGGGGGTGTGGTTGCCACCAATCCTTGAATTGGTGATGGGTTTTGAAGCACCATAGGAGGAGGTCCTTGTGGCATCGAGTTGGGTTGGGCTTGGTCCGTTGTTTTGGTGGCATGTTGAACCTCGTTCCTAATTGCCTGCTTAGCATGACCCATGAGGGGACACTCGAATGTGTAGTGCCCATAGACCTCACAGAGTATGCACAATTGATTTGTGCACAACGGGGCGTTGTGTCTTGGTGCATTTGGTCGTGAGGGATTTTGGATGGGCTGGTTTGCCACGGCATTATTGGGTGGGTTTGGTTGTTGACCACCTCCCTGCGATTGATTATTGGCTTGGTTACGAGGCTGATTATTTCTAGCTTGCCCTTGTTGATTGTTGGGGGCAGGCTGGTTGAGATGGTTTTGTTGTGCAAATACTTCTCCCAACGGAGCAGGTGGAGCGGGGGTGGGGGCTTGAACTACTTGTACTGGTGGTGCATAATAAATTTGGGTGGGCGGCGGTGCCACAAATGTGGGCATTTTCCCCGCGTATTGCTATGTCTTCCATGCCAAGGCCTGAGCCTGTTGCGGTGGTGCAGGTTGTGTGTAGGAATCTGTTGCTCCAAACTAGGACATCATGCTTGCGTAGTCCGGAGTTTGGTTTTGGTAGGCAACACTAGCAGTGTTGCTTGGCTGTGGTGGAACTGCAGGTGGTGTCGGATGATGTTGTGGCTGTTGGGAGACCGAGCCCATGATGCCATCTATAGCATGGGATGCCCCCGGTGCATCCCAGTAAGAGGTACCTAGACGAGGAGCGTCTGGACTGACGGTGTAGAGGTATCTAGACTGTGAGTAGATCAGGTCAAACTGTTGGGATTTCAGTATGGCCTCTTCTTTGGATTGGGGACGTTTGGATGCGACGTCCTTTGCTATGGGCGGGAGCAAATTTTTGAGAAACCAATCCAAAAATATCCTGTCATCAATGTAGTGAGAATTTCTCCTCACTACAGGGGTAAGAATGGCTCCCTTGTGCTTATAGGGCACAAGGGTAGGTTCCTACCCTTAGAAAATAGTAAAAAAAGAAAGTAAAAATGACTGAAACAGAGCTGTGAATTGAAACTAAGCTAAGCTACACTAGAACAAGTAAATAGTAGCTATTGTAAAATACATCTAAGAGAAATTAACATAAAGAAATATGGAGATGCAGCCCTTGTGAACCCCTCTGCAAATAGTGGGTTAGGGTTCCGCCTCCAAAACCTACAAAATAAACCTATACTACTATGAAGACAACCTGCAAATGATGTTAATGGAAAACATGCAACTAGAAATATTCGTTAGAAAACAAAACAAGTAAATAAACATGCATGAAAAGAAGTTATACCTCACTTGGGTGGAAATGGGCAACCATGCCCTAGCTCATGGGAGCACCTCTCTCTTGGTTGGGTAGCAATGGCTTGGAGAAATGGAGATGGAGGAGAGGGAGAGTGGGTGGTTTGAGAGCAAGAGGTCTCAAAGCATCCACGGGTAGCATAACAATATGCAAATGAGGAGTGTTTTGAGAGTGACCCCCCACCCTCCTTATATAGTTTTTCCAAGGGGTTTTAGGGTTTTAAGCCCTTGGTCAAGGCTTTAGCCCCTTTTTTGGGCCTTTAGCCCCTTTCAGGGTTTTAGCCCATTTTTTAGGGCTTTAGCCCCTGTGGGTCTGTTTTGGGCTCTTTTTTGGGGTTTTTAGCCCTTTTCTTCATCCTTGGGCTCTTTTGGAGGTGTGGGGGTCAAATGGAAGGTCATGGAAGCTCTTATGGAGTGAAATGAGTGTTGTGAGATGGTGTCCTTGGGTGGTGTAGGCCATTGAGAGCTATGTGGGAGATTTTTGGGTTAACAAATTGCCCCCTGATGTGTGAGGGCAGGAGCTCAACGTATGGCCATTGGACATCATAGGATTTGCTGTCGAGAGGTGGTGCTTCCGGGGCTGGGGCATGGTGGATTTTGGTTTTGTATTAATTTGGTTCCCATCAATGGGTGAGATACAATAAATGTGTGACATGTATATGGCCGAGGTCGGCATTCCCATGCTCGTGGCAATGTCAAAAGAATCATTTGATCTATGCTCTAAAATACAAGAGCCGATCATATACAACTGATGTTACAATGTTAGTTGCCTCTATGTGAGGCTGAATACAATATTGGTCTGGTACATTGGACTCATGGCATTCTGATGGAATGCTACATCTTCATGACTGATGGTCTACTAGATTTGGAATGGTACATATCTGTATGGACTCACTGATTGGGAGTCAAAGTCTCTGTGGTACAAGTATGTTGCATCAATCATAAAGGTGTATCGAAGCACTGTTGGGGCTTTTGATCACTGTCTCCAATGCAACCTGGAAATCACAAGGGACATAACCTGTTTAGGTCCCTCGAGTGGACTCACTAATGTGCTAGAGTCAGGTGACATCCGGGGTCTTCGACCAAGTACTGTGTGGAACAAACCTTGTATGAATCTCAACGGTGCGATGATGGAGTTGAAGTCAAGCACGTGAAAAACAACCATCCCGAGAGGCACTAAGGACTCCTCTCAAGTGGTCCAAGGAACTCATCAATGATGTTTAATGAAACCAAGGTACAAGGACCTCTGGGTCTATCCTCTGGAATATGTGTGTTGGCATCGACAGAGGGAGACCTGCCCCTAGTCAAGGTAATGATGTTTCCTTGACTAGGGGCATGAGGGATAACCGAAAGGTGTGGAGCAATCTGTGGACTAACTCACTGAATTGGGGGGGGAGGGGAGGGAAGGGAAAAACTAAATAGGGGAAAGGGGGGAGTGGCAGACTCAAACTTCCTTTGTTCAAAGTATGACGACAGGGTGGACCAGGCAACAAATGAAACTAACTCATGGGAATGGGATCATAGCTATAAGACTGGGCATGTCGCTGCAGATGGGAAATACTTGGAGGCAGAGGGGACTTTTGATACTGATGGGATCCAAGGAAGACACAATGCAGAGTACTATGAACAAAGGCAACCCAATGTGGGGATACTGCCAAACTAATTTCTGTGGGGTGGTGTCTAGGGACACCGTTGTGGTACGATCTCGTGGATTTTTGGCAAGCCCGAGAAGGTAAATGCTTGATGGTGATTTTAATTTTAGAGAGTCTGAAAGCATGAAGAAGTTTCCAATGGGGGCTCTTTTTCATTGGTAGTCTCCTATTCCCGAAAAAGGATAAAAGTATACATAGGAGAGCTCACCCATCCTAGAGGGGATGGGAGACTTCTTTACCGTTGGCAGTCCAATCAAGCCGAAAAAGGTTAAACCTATACTGACTAGATGGTCATTCAAATACTTTTACGAGCATGAAAAAAACCAAGTTTGCTCGGCGATCTTTTCTTGTTGAGACAGGTGGAAAAGAGCTTAATGACAACTGGTGGTGAAATTTTTCGTCAAGTGCAGGCCCTCTGCTCGAGAAAGCACAAAAGTATGCAGAGGGGAACGGTCTTGGCTTGAGTGTGCCAAGGAGGTCCTTTTCATGGAATGGTCTACATGGTTCGTAAAAGGAGGTAAATGAAATGATGTAAACGCCCTTTCCTATACTTTAGCGAGCGGGAAAGGAAGCAACTGCGCTCGGTGATCTTATCATTGTTTTAAGGAGTCAGAAAAGAGCTTAAATGAAACTCCAAGGTGGTCAACCGACTACGGTGGCATGAGCAATGCCCCGTGTCGGGACGGTGGACAGAGGTCCAAAGTTCATCCACGCAGTATGGACGGAGTAGAAGGCTCTCAAACATACCAATACATGCGTGGGATAGATCTTGGCAGAGGCCTGCGAGACGGTGCGGTAGAGGCATGCCAACCGAGGTGGCTCTCGGACAGAGGTCAGGAGAGCATGTGTATGTGTTAATGTGGATGGACTTGACCACATGCGATGTAAGTACAAGTCCAGAGGCATTTATATGCCAAATAATTGCAAGAAAAGAAATCGTTTTGTGGACAGTGGTCCAGAGGTCTGCGTAAGGTGCAGTAAACAGAAAAGACAATTATGTGCTAAAAATACAAAATAAAAGCTAAAATTACATTCCTAAATGGGCAGCGGCCGAAGGACACTTCTATGTCAAATATATGGAATAAAAACAAAAGGTTTTGTGGACGATGGTCCATATGTCCGCGTAAGGTGCGGTGAAAAAGACAATTATAACTATAAAAAGTAAAATATGGTACAATCCTCAACGGGAAGCAGCCTGATCGCTCTCATAAGTTGCGACTGGGCAATGTGATACGAGTATCGGTCCATAGACACTCGCATCGTTATGTCATGGCTCATGAATCAAGGTGACTTGTGGGAAATGGTCCCGAAATTGACTGTTTAAACATGAGACAATGGTCTCTTAAGGAAATGGAAATTTGATCCCGGAGGTGTGAGAGGTGTCTCGAACAGGTTTCGGGTGACTTTTGACTAGTGGCTTATGGTGTTTCCTTTGATTTTTGCTGAAAGACATTGACAAACAAGAAAAATAAAATGAAGTGACTCATTGATGATGCTAAGCGTAAAATTTCTTGAGGTAGAGCCCATTGCAGGGGTTCTCCAAGAGTTGTCCATCAGAGTCAATGAGGGTGTATTCCCCTTTTCTGAGGCAACTATGGACGACGTATGGGCCATGCCACATTGATTCGAACTTGACTTTTCCCAATTTATCATTGGGTTGGTAGTAGACTAGAACCATATCACCTTTGTTGAAGGTGCGAGGGCGGACATGGGAGTCATATTGTATCTTTGATCATGTTTTTGCAGCTTCGATGGCTTGGAGGGCAGCTCGACGGTCTTCTATGGTTTCCTCGAGTTGGAGGAGTCGTTCTTGTAAAGGTGAAGTATCAGGAAGGATTTCCACCGTGAGGTGGAGAGATGGGATTTGGAACTCTATAGGGAGCACTGATTCAACGCCATGTACTAGGCGAAAAGGGGTGAAACTAGTTGTGGTTTTCGTGGATGTGCGATAAGCCCACAAGGAAGTGAATAGCATGTGATGCCAGTTAGTTTTGTGATTGCCTACCATCCATTGGAGCATTGTTTTGATGATTTTGTTGACTGCTTCAACTTGGCCATTTCTTTGAGGGTAGTAGGAAGAAGAGTACTAGTGTTCGAATTTCAACATGGTTGATAATTCATCCCATATGGCGTCTTCAAAGTGTGCCCCATGATCGAAGACTAATTGTTTGGGGATGCCAAACCGTGTAATGACATGGTTGAAGAAAAAACGTGTTGCGGTTTCGGCTTTGCAATCGAATGTGGGCATGGCTTCGAGCCACTTGGTGAAGTAATCGACTGCCATAATAATGTACTTGTGGCCATTAGCCGAAACGGGGTTGATGGTCATGAAGTCGATTGCACATTTGCAGAAGGGTCCAACTGTGACTACGGGGTGTAATGGTGTGGGGGGTTTTCTTGCCTTTGGGGCAAAAAGCTGATAGCTGCGGCAATGTTTGACTACCTCTATGCAATCAGCAAAGATGGAGGGCCAGAAATAGCCGGTGCAAAGGATCTTTTGGGCAGTTGCTAGTCCTGAAAGGTGACCGCCATAGGGTCCGCTATGACTGTCGTTGAGGATGATCTTGGCCTCGTCATGGGTGAGGCAACGGTGTAGGATGGTATCGATCCCTCGACGATATAGAACGTCTCCAACCAGCAAGTAGCGAATGGCTTGATGTCAGATGCATCTCCTATCCTCATGGTTGGAGTGTGCTGGGAACTTTTGCATTCATAAATAGAGAGGACGTCCCCATACCATGGGTCATCAGTAGATATGACAAATAGGAAATTATCAGGGAGATCATCCTTGGGGGGTGATGATGCAGTTAATGGGAGTAGATCAGTCATGAGTGAGGCCAATGCAAGTGCCTTTGTGCTTTTTGGAGACACAAACTCTAGGTCGAACTCTTAGAGAACGACTACCCACTTGGCTGCTCGACCTTGTAGAAGGCGGCGGCTTAAGAGGTACCACATTGGGTTTGAATCAGCCACTACATGAGTATGGTTAGCGATGATGTAGTGGTGCAATTTTTGAGCCGAGAAGACGACGGCTAGGGCTAGTTTCTCCTCGGTTGAATATCATAATGGGGGTCCTGTTAGCTTCTAACTAATGTAGTGAATCACATGCTCATGGCGAGCATCGTCTTCTTGGACTAGGACTCCAGCAATGGCATTTTCTGAGGCTGACACATAAAGGATGAAGTCTCAAGTGAAATCTGGTGGTGAGAGTAATGGTGCAGAAGCCAGGGCTTGTTTGAGTGCCTCAAATAATTCTTGCGCTTGCTGATCCCAAACAAAGGGGATTTTTGTGCAGAGCAGGAAGATGAATCCATAGGCTTTTGTTGCATACTCTGGCATAAAGCGGCAAAGGAAATTGGCCTTGACTTATAGGCTTTGTAGTTGGTGCCGAGTTCTTGGGGGAGGAAGATCAAGGATGGCCTGAACTTTGAGGGGATCAACCATTATCCCTTTGTGGGAGACGATAAATCCAAGTAAACGGCCTACTGGGACACAGAAAACGCACTTGAGGGGGATTAAGCAGATGTTGTACTTGTGGCAACGTAAAAAGACTTGCCACAAGTCGTCTATATGTTGTGCTTGTTTTCATGATCGAGTGGTGAGATCGTCCAAGTAAACCAAGATGATGTGGACTAAATCGTGGAAACAATATGTCATGGCATGCTGGAAGGTGGCTCCAACATTTTTTAGGCCAAAGGGCATGACTCGGTAGGTGAATGTGCCCCATGGGGTTGTGAATGCCATCTTGTAATGGTCTTCTTTCTAGATTTGGATCTGGTTGTATCTGGAAAAACTGTCCATAAAGGAGAAGGCCTCATGTCTGGTCCATGCATGGATGATCTGGTCGATGAACGGTGTGGGGAAGTTGTCTTTGGGACATGCCCCATTGAGACCATGAAAGTCTGTGCAAACATGAATGGTACCCTGTTTTTATTCACGGGAATAGGATTAGAAACCAAAGTTGTGTATGCAATGGGATAAATGAAGCCGACTATGCGCAGCTTCTCTATCTCGGCTTTCACTGCAGCCACTTTGGATGGATGGATGGGCCGTTGCTTCTGAAATATGGGTGCCACATCAGGCCATATGTTGATGTGGTGTTCCACGATGGATGGATCTAAGTCGGGCATTTCAGTTTATGACCAGGCGAAGACGTCACGGAATTCTTGGGAGAGAGCGGTGTAGGCATCGACCTCTTCGGGGGAGCAAGATGGCCCCAGCATGATTTCTTCAACGATCTTGGAGTTGGTTGAGATGTCAATTTTAATGGTTGGAAAAATGTTCACCATGTTCCCTTCTTCGAATGCATCAGGTGCTGGGATTGGGTTCTTGAACCAGTCAACCTTCCCATGGATGAAATCTTTGGTCTCCATGGAAAACTAGTTGGACTGCGACACAAGTTCTTCCGGTAGGAAGAAAGAGCGATGGTGCATGTCATCCCATGGGTATTCTGGGGTGGTCAGAGCTTCAAGGATCTCCTCATCATTGTTGAAGCAACGAAGAGACAGGTCTGATGGACCATCATTGGAGATGGGGATGAGTTGGTTGGGGGAACTAGACATCATGTAAATGGACATGGTGTCTAACGAAGGAGGTGGTGGGTGAAATTCTTCGATCAAGGTGATATCAGCCTCAAGGGAATGGTGACGGAGGTTAGCGAGAGCCATTCGAAATTCAGTCAGGTCTTGGCAATGGTGGGAGTAATGTCCATACAAGTCGCAAAGTGAACAAGCATGGTTTGTCCTTAATGCCTTGTTCTTTACTACTGGTGTGGTTGGGAGTTCAACCACGGGGATGTTTTCATTCATATCCATGGCATCCAGATGCACACAGATCACTAGGATTTTAGGGAAATCCTGAGTTGGATGGCCCTATTGTTCACAGATAGCACAAGGTGGGACTGGCCGTGGTTCTGCGGTGTCTTTGGTGTTCTTTCCCCTCGCCCTTTTGGGTTGGGGCGGTGCAGGTGCGGGTGTGGTGGTTGGCTTATGCAGACCTGGTGGGGGGCGGGACTCAATCGTAATAGGTTGCACTGGAGTTAACACAACCTGGGGCATTGCTGGTTAGGCCGATGGATCTAGATACCACACCGGGATCCCCAACGTAAAGTTGGGTAGGCTTAAAGTGGCCATGACCGGCTTGCTCATGACGCTAGGCAGGGGAAAGAGGAAGGGAATTGTATGGACCGGAGATGACCCCACATAACTCCCAGCTGGTTGCATGTGGGGGTGAGGTTTTGGTTGCAGCTGCACGTAATGTTGTTGTTGGCGTTGCGGCTGCGGACGCTGTTGTGGTTGTGGTTGGGGTTGCGGCTGCGGTTGTTGTTTGGGTGTAGCGGTGCTTGATGAGACCATGCACAAGTCTACAGTTTTATTTTGTGTCAGTGGTGGTGACACCAATGGGAAAGGAGCCGTCATGGTGGGATCGGTAAACAACCTAGGGCCCACATTCAACGGTTGGGAAGATGGTGTGTTTTCAACCACAATGTTGGTTGCAGGGATGACGTTAGCATGTGCGATCACCCCTTGCAGCTCGATGGTGGTGATGGTAGGGATAACGTTGGTAGGTGTTGTTAACCATTGCGGATTGTGGTAGGTGAGCTAGTCAACCGTCACAATCTTCCCTTCATGGGGGAACATCATGAGGTGTAAGACAGTTGACACGACGACTCGCATGGCATACATGTAACTCCTCCCAAGGAGGAGTTTGTAATCTAGTTGAGCGTTGACGACTTCGATGTCGATCATGACTGTCTTCCCAGCTAATGTGATGGGGACATGAGGGAGGATTCCTTGGGATTTAGTGGGGTGTCCATCATAAGCCCGTAGAGTCGTGGAGGATGGTTGAAGAATTAGTGATCCAAGCTTCTGCCAAACCAAGGTAGACATGACGCACGTGGATTCCCCCTCATCCACTATGCATCTGTGCACAACCAAGTTCCATATGGACACCGTGATTTGGAAGGCAATAGTGGAGGGCATGCGCAGCTCTTCGTTTTCTGTGTCAAAGGTGATCAGCTTGGAATCAAAGGGGTCTACTGCCCCTAGAATGGCTAGTAAGGATTTCTGCTGCATTGGGCACGTTTTAAGTACCTCAAGAGCGGACATGGTGATTGGCGTTTGGGCCAAATCATCCACAATGCTATAGCTGACTACAGCTCTGGCTGTGGCATTATTAGAGATTCTGCATATGGGGGGGCATGGGAACGGGGGTAACTGGAGAGGTAGGTTGGTTGTCTTAGACATAGATGATGATGTCGAGTCAACAGGTTCAGTAGTGGTACCATACTAGTTTCATCTAGTTTGTAAGTTGACCTCTTCAGTGGTCATGGTCATCAGGTGGTGGACACCTATTTCGGTCATGGGTGGTGCCCCCAGAGCGTTGGGATTGGCCTGGGGAGGGGTATCAGTTTCCAACAATCCTTGGACTAGTAGTGGGTTTTGAAGCACCATGGGAGGAGGTCCTTGTGGTGCCGGGTTGGTTTGTGCTTGGTTTGTGGCGTTGGCAGCCTGTTGGGCCCCATTTTGAATTGCCTGCCTGGCACGACCCATGAGGGGGCACTCGAATGTATAGTGCCCATAGACCTCACAGAGTGTGCATGGTTGGTTTGTGTACAATGGGGCATTGCATCTTGGTGCATTTGGTCGCGGGGGCTTTGGGCTGGCTGATTTGCTGCGGCATTGTTGGGGGGATTTAGTTGTTGACCGCCTCCCTGCAGTTGGTTGTTGCCCTGGTTGCAGGGCCAGTTATTTCTAGCTTCCCCTTGTTGATTGTTGGGGGAAGGCTTGTTGGGATGGTTTTGCTGTGCAAATACTTGACCCAACGGGGCGGGTGGAGCGGGTGGAGCGAGGGCGGGGGCTTGGACTTGTTGCACTGGTGGTTCATAGTATATTTGTGGGGGTGGCGGTGCCATGAATGTAGGAATTTACCCCACATACTACTATGTTGGCCAATCCATAGCTTGAGCCTACTGCGATGGCACAGGTTGTGCATAGGAAGTTGTTGCTCCGGACTGAGACATCATTCTAGCATAGTCCGGAGCTTGGTTTTGGTAAGCAACATTAGCAGTGTTGCTTGGTTGTGGTGCAACGATAGGTGGTGTCGGTCGAGGCGGTGGTTATTGAGAGACTGACCCTATAATGCCATCCGCTATGTGGGATGCCCCCGATGCGTCGTGGTAAGAGGTACTTGGACGAGGAGCATCTAGGATGACAGTATACAAGTATCTCGACTGGGAGTAGATGAGGTCAAATTGTTGGGCCTTCAGTATGGCCTCTTCTTCAGATTAGGGATGTTCAGATGCGACGTCCTTTGCGATGGGCGGGAGCAAAGTCTTGAGGAACCAATCCAAGAAGATCATGTCATCAAGTTGGACCTTGCACAAGCTACGGTGCCGACGCTACTCATGGATATGATTAGTGATGTCAGTGGTGGTGTTTCGGCGACAAGATATCAAGATCTCCACCCCCTTGTCATATATGACAGGGAGCTAGAAATACTGCAGGAACATGAAGGCTAGGGAGTTGAAGTCGGGGTACTTGGCTTGTTGCAACTCAATGTACCATTTAGTCATGGCACCTATAAGGGTGCATTGGAACAGCCTTAGTCTGATGGAGTCTTCTACGATGCTATTGGATAAGCACCATAGATGGAATGTCATTATATGATTTTGGGGACATTCCTTGGCTTTGCCTTCAAACTTTGGGATGTCTGATGGTAGCTTAGTTGGCATGGGTGGCCAAAAATCTTGGTGACGGATGGGGTCATTCGTCAATCTAGCCAAGTCAGGTAAGTTCAAGTGGGCCATGAATGGTAGATTTGACCCCTAGTTGATGTGGGATGGGGCTACAATGGGAGTGGGGTTTGCAAGTGCATAATGCATCTGTATGACTGGGAGGGCTTATGGTGGTACCATGGAGGATGGGCCTTCTCCCCCAAGTGTTGTAGGAGGGATGGTATGAGTGATGGGGGTATTGCCCCCTTGCATGGCGATAGGGGCAATGTGGGTGGTTGGTGCACTACCCTCCTGTGTGGGAGGTGGGACAATGTGTGTGGAGGGGCCACTACCCCCATGTGTGGCCACTAGACTAGCGTTGCTGGTCACTATGGGTGGTGGCAATTGGCTAATGATAGTCTGCATGACTGTGCTTGGACCGCTTGCCACGTTGTGGGTGACTGGTTTTGATGTGGATGTGGGTCCACTTGCTAAGTTTAGACCGAAAAATGGATCGGGGTTTGCAATAGCCATAGGGCTAGATGGTGCAGTGTGGAGGTCTGGTTTAGATTGATATGGGTCTGAATCAGAATCAGAGGCTGTGTGGCCCTCTGATGGTGTGGGAGATCACTAAGAATGGCTACAATGGTGCCGACTGAGTGTTCCAAATGGTGGTGGTTCGCCTCTTAGGCGTGAGGAAGATCGTGGAGGATCAATTTTGTTTGTTTGTGTGTATGAAACTGGTGGGTATGAAATTTGGAACCTAGTTTCAATGGCTTCCTACTGCCTGAAGGTGGTCTCTCGGCCACCAATACTATCAAAAGATAGCACTTGGCTTGTTCCTCACGGGTAACTCTACTCAATCGAAAGGGGTTGTTGCCCATTTCGCTTGGCAATTCCTCTCAACGGCCAGCTACTTTGGGGTTCCTGCGGTACTCCTCACAATGAGTTTCTGGGCAAAGCCCAAGTACTTCCCATAGTTGAAGTAGTCAGGGACTTATGTCCTCAAAGACTGTAGAGTTGATTGAACTTAGTGTAAATTTGGTAAATTTTAAGGCTCACTCAGCGTCATGAACTGAGTTGGGTTAATTATGTGGTATGGTGTGTTGGTTTGCTTTCTTGTTCTGGTATTTGGTTTGCAATATGGTTTATGAATTCATGGTAGAGCTCACATCATGGTTTTCTATGCAAACATGAACAGAAATTTGTAAGCAAATGTAGTGATTAACCCTGAATTGTTGGCCTAACTAAATGTCTGCCTCTCAGTGGTATTCTTCTTCAACCAAGAGAAGGTGTTGGGATCTCAACACAATGGGACTAAGCCCATCCGTAGATCCTTAGGTCACCTCCCAAGTTCTAGGTTGGTCAAGCAGGGAGGACACTTAGCGCTGTGAGAAGCCATCCTTCTCTACCCCCCGTACCTTCCAGGTCACCTGGTTTTAATGGTTTTAATGCCATGGAGTGCCTAGATCTATATGAGCTTTTCCCTTCGCCGTATCCCAGAATACCCCAGAGGGTGATGACTAGGTAGAGGAGGAAGGGGGCAGCAATATGGTTAATTTTATGTTACTTTTAGTTAGGCTAATTCATTTTATTGAACCTTAGTGATTGGATTAGCATATACACATTGTTCATTGATTTATTTGCAAAAATTGAAAACTGGAATAAAAAGAGACCTGTAATGGTGGATAGAGGCAGCTGGGCCACACTAATAGTCCTATAAAACTGGAAATTACTGCTAATTAAACTGAAAAACAACTTCTGTGTGATAGGCCACACATTTCTGACCAAATCCCACAAGGGGGTTATGATATTTTTTCAGAAATGAGCGAAGGGGTCGCACAAAATGTCGAAACATTTGCAACTTGAGCTCCTGGGATGAATTCACACTTGTCTGAGGATTAAGTGCACCCTGGGTGCACCTGTCTGCCAATTAAGTGCACCTTCCCTCACCTTTTCCCTCGATAAGAGCGACCTGCTCCAGAAAGGGGTGTTTTTGGTGCTGCGGGGTCAAATTTGGCCGACAGTAACTAATACTGGGTCAGTCTGACTCAGCTTAGCCTAGGAAAGGATTCGTTACTGACAGAAAACAAGAAATAAAGCAGATTTAAACAGATCTAACAGAACATTTTTGAAAACTAGGGTAAAAACAGAAAAACTTGACAAACTTGAAATTTTTGCCCAAGGATCCTGTGGGATCGACCCAGGGGAGTCGCAAAAGTTGTAGTGAGAATTTCTCCTCACTACAGGGGTAAGAATGGATCCCTTGTCCCTATAGGGAACAAGGGTAGGTTCCTACCCTTAGAAAACAGTAAAAAACGGAAGTAAAAATGAGTGAAACAAAGATGCGAATTGAAACTAAGCTAAACTACACTAGAACAAGTAAATAGTAGCTATTGTAAACTACATCTAAGAGAAAATAACAAAAATAATTATGGAGATGCAGCCCTTGTGAACCCCTCTGCAAACAGTGGGTTAGTGTTCTGCCTCCAAAACCTGCAAAATAAGCCTATACTACTATGAAGACAACCTGCAAATGATGTTAATGGCAAACCTGCAACTAGAAATATTGGTTAGAAAACAAAGCAAGTAAATAAACATGCATGAAAAGAAGTTATACCTCACTTGGGTGGAAATGGGCCACCATGCCCTAGCTAATGGGAGCACCTCTCTCTTGGTTGGGGAGCAATGGATTGGAGAAATGGAGATGGAGGAGAGGGAGAGTGGGTGGTTTGAGAGCAAGAGGTCTCAAAGCATCCGCAGGTAGCATAACAATATGCAAATGAGTGTTTTGAGAGTGACCCCCCACCCTCCTTATATAGTTTTTCCAAGGGGTTTTAGGGTTTTAAGCCCTTGGTCAAGGCTTTAGCCCCTTTTTTGGGCCTTTAGCCCCTTACACCCTAACTTTAGCCCCTTTTAGGGTTTTAGCCCCTTTTTTAGGGCTTTAGCCCCTGGGGGTCTATTTTGGGCTCTTTTTGGGGGTTTTTAGCTCTTTTCTTCATCCTTGGGCTCTTTTGGAGGTGTGGGGATCAAATGGAAGGTCATGAAAGCTCTTATGGAGTGAAATGAGTGTTGTGAGATGGTGTCCTTGGGTGGTGTAGGCCATTGAGATCTATGTGGGATATTTTTGGGTTAACAGTCAAGTTGGATCTTACACAAACTACAACGTCACCGCCACCCATGGATGTGGTCGGTTATATGTGTCGCGGTGCTCTAGCGGCAGGATAACAATATTTCCACCCCTTCGTCATATCTAATGAGGAGTTGGAAATACTGTAGGAACATGAAAGCTAAGGAGTTGAAATCTGGGTACTTGGCTTGCGGTAGCTCAATGTACCATTTGGCTACCGCACCTGTGAGGGTGTGTTGGAACAATCTTAGCCTAATCGAGTCATCTACGATGCTATTTGAGGAGCACCATAAATGGAATGTCATGATGTGATTTTGGGGACACTCCCCTGCCTTCCCTTCAAACTTGGGAATGTCTGAGGGAAGTTTGGTTGGCATGGGGGGCCAAAAGGTTTGATGGCAGATGGGGTCATTTGTCAATCGAGCCAAATCAGGCAAGTTAAGATGAGCCATGAAAGGAATATTTGACCCTAGGTTAATGTGATATGGGGAAGGTATGGTGGTGGGGTTAGTAGGTGCATAATGTACCTACATAGCTGGAGGTGTTGGTGGTGCCATTGTGGATGGGCCAATGCCCCCAAGTGTGGTGTGAGGGACAGTGTGGATTGAAGGACCACTGCCCCCATGTGTGGCAGGAGGGTCAGTGTATGTGGAGGGTCCACTGCCCACAAGTGTTGTAGGTGGTACAACTTGAGTGGTTACTATGGGTGGTGGCAGCTGACTGATGACAGTTTCCATGACCGTGTTGGATCCACCTGTAGGGTTGTTGGTGATAATTTGTGGTGTGGACATGGGTCCACTAGTGATTTCTATGTCAAAAAATGGATCCGGGTTTGCACCAACCATGGGGCTTGATGGTGTTGTGTGTAGGTCTGGTTTAGACTGATATGGGTCTGAATTTGAATCAAAGGCTGTGTAGCCTTCTGATGGTGTGAGAGGTCATCAAGAACGGTCTCAATTGTGTCGGTTCAATGACCCGAATTGTGGTGGTTTGCCTCTTAGGCATGAGGAAGAGCGTGAGGGATCAATTGTGTTAGATTTTTGTATCAAACTGGTGGGAATGATATTTTGGACCCCAGTTTCAATGGATTCCTTTTGGCTGTAGGTGGTCACTCGGCCACCAAGACTGCCAGAAGACAGTGC
The DNA here is from genome assembly GCA_001517045.1 of Pseudotsuga menziesii. NCBI lineage: Eukaryota > Viridiplantae > Streptophyta > Pinopsida > Pinales > Pinaceae > Pseudotsuga > Pseudotsuga menziesii. The sequence continues at coordinate 238,950 of LPNX010396450.1, read as the reverse complement.
TTGGATTTTTCCTCATGGGCATTCTACTCAATCAGTGGGGGTCATTGCCCATTTTGCTTGGCAATTCCTCTCAGCGGCCAGCTACTTTGGGGTTCCCGTGGTACTCCTCACAATGAGTTTTTGGGCAAAGCCCAAGTGCTTCCCACGGTTAAGGCAGTCAGGGACTTATGTCCTCAAAGACTGCAAATTTTTGAACTTAGTGTAAATTAATCAATTTTAGTGGCTCTCTTAGCATCATGAACTGAGTGGGATTGATTTACGTGGTATGGTGTGTATGTCTTTCTGTGTTTCTGTTATTTTTTGGCTGCAAATGGTTTATGAATTCATCATATTGTGGTTGAAAGAAATAAATGAACTGAAATTTTGTAGACAGATACCATTTTTTACCCTGCATTGTGATAGCCTAACTAGGTGACTACCTTACACCTATATTCTTCTTCAACGAAGAGAAGGTGTTGGGCTCTCAACACAATGGGACTAAGCCCATCCGTAGATCCACAGGTCACCTCCCAGATGCAAGTTTGGTCAACAAGGAGGATGCTTAGTGCTGTGAGAATCCCTCCTTCTCTACCCCCTCTACCTTCCAAGTCATCTGGTTTTAATGGTTTCGAACAATATTGGGTGAAGGGCCTATTACGATACGATCTATGCCCTTCATCTTATCCCAAAATACCTCGAAGGGTGATGACTGGGTAGAGGAGGAAGGGTAAGCAAGACAATTAATTTTATGTTAGTTTTAGTTTGGCTATGTTGATTAACCAATTAAAATTTTTTGAATTTACACTTTGTTTGTACATGAAATTGCAGTAAATTGAAACAAAAACAAAAATGGGACTATTGTGTTGGACAGAGGCAGTTTATCCGCACTAACAATCCTTATTAAATTGAAAATTAACTTCTAAGTGACAGACCGCACGTTTCGGGTCAAATGTGGTGAGGGGTCGCCAAATTTTTCCAGAAACAGGTGAGGGGGTCGCACAGATTTCACAAACATAAGTAGTCTACCTTTCTGAAGGAAGTTGCACCTTTCGAGGGAAAAAGGGCGACCTGTTCACACCTGTGAGGCCTAAATGAGAGACCTGTTCGCACCTGTGAGGCCTAAATGAGTGACCTGGTCCCCTGTTTAGGCCCGATAAGTGTGACTTGCTCCAGATTGGGGGTTTTTTTTATCCTGAGTCAGATCCAGCAAACAGTAACCTGTACCATCGCCAAATGGACTTAGATTTTCCTTGTGGAGGCTCGACAGAAACAATAAACTATAAATAAACAAGATTTAAACTATATCTGACAAGAAATTTTAAACCTAGGGCACAAACTGAAATAAAACTTGAAATTTTAAAAAACTGAACTAGGGATCCTGTGGGATCGACCTGGTATGGTCGCCAGCTCTGTAGCAGGGATTTCTCCTTGCTATAGGGGCAGGAATGGCTCCCTTCCATCTATAGGATGGAAGGGTAGGTTCCTGTGTGGTAAAATGCAAGAAAAGTAAACAGAACTGAAAGGAAGAAAAGATGGACAAGAAATGGCCGTGAACCCCTCTACAAATAAGGTTAGGGATTTGCTCCAAGAACCTGCAAACAACTATTAAAAATAGCAATAAACCTGCAAAACCAGTTAATAAACAAACCTGCAAGCAAATATGGGTTAGAAAACAACTAAGCTACTAAAACCAAAGCATGAACGAACAATGGTATACCTCTTATTTGGTGCAATGGGCCACCATGCCCTGGCTGGAAGAAGCACCTCTCTATCTCACTCAACAATGGAGGAGCTATGGCTCAATGGGGAAGATGAGTGGATGAGAGGGGGATGTGGGTGGCTTGAGAGACAAAGGGTCTCAAGGCATCCATTGGCAGGATAATAGTATGCAAGGGAAGAGTTGTTTGAGAGTGACCCCCACCCCTCTTTTTATAGCTTTTTTAGAGTTCTAAGCCCTTGGTCAGGGCTTTAGCCCCTTTTTGGGGATTTTAGCCCCTTTCTCCCTAAATTTACCTCCTTTTAGGGTTTTAGGCTCCTCTAAGGGGTTTTAGCCCCTTTTTGGATGCTTTAGCCCCTTTTTGGACGCTTTAGCCCCTAGGAGAGTTATTTAGGCTCCTTTTTGGGGTTTTTAAGCCCTTTTACTCATTTTTAAGCCTTTTTTAGGGTGTGGGGTTCTAATGGGGTGATACGATGGTGGTGCATGGGTGTCCTTGGGTGGTGTAGGCCATGTAGAGTTGAGTGAGGGATTTTTTCAGTTAACAGTATGTACTGACTATTTTACAAAATGGAAGGAAGCTAAAGCACTACCAAGAGCCACAGAACAAACAGTAGTCAATTTTCTCTTTGAATAAATATTTGTTAGATTTGGAGTTCCTAGGGAAATTCTTACGGATCAAGGAGCGCATTTTACTTCTAAGCTGGTGCAAGAGATAGCAGACAACTATAAAATCAAGCACCGAAAACCTACCCCTTACCATCCACAGGCCAATGGCCAAGTAGAGTCCACCAATAAAACTTTGGAAACCATCATGACCAAGACAGTTCAAATGCACAAAAAACATTGGTCAAACAAGCTTCATGAAGCTTTACGGGCATACAGAATTACTTGGAAAAATAGTACTGGTTTTACTCCCTATCATCTAGTCTATGGTAAGCAAGTGTTGTTACCAATTGATTTTCAAATTCATACTTTTAAATTAGAAGTTGATTTAGGAGTAGAGATTTATGAAGCACAAAGAGAAAGGATAATGTAGTTAAATCAATTAGATGAGATGAGACAAGATGCAGTAGAACAAATTATATTGGCACATCAACAAATAGTACAATGGCATGATAAGTTCATCAAGAAGTGACGGGTTAAGGTAGGAGAGTGGGCCTTATTATTTGATTCAAAGTTCAAAAATCATTGGCTTGGTCCATATGAGATTGCAAAGGTATATGACAATGGCTCAATCAAATTACAAACAATATATGATGAAGCAAGTACATTCATATTTAATGGACATAGGCTGAAAATATACAATAATCATGTCAACAAGGAGAATTTCCTACAGCATATTTCTCAACAGAGAGAGATGGAGGTGTTGGAAAAACACACTGGTGTTTCTCCTTCACTTCCTTCTTAACAATTTTGATGATAAAAAACAAAAAAACAACAACAACAAAGTTTAATTGTGAAAACCAGGCAACTAGCACAACATAAACTTGAATTTTCATTGGAAAACCAAGTTTACTTGGCAATTGTAAATTCTCAAAAACATGTTTCAATTCCTAGTTTGCATTACATTTCATTTTTTCAGTATAAATGACTTGAGGGAAAGTCAATAAATAAGGTTGAGAGGGAGAAGCATATCGAGTGTTATTTTTAAGTTTTGGAAACCCTGCAAGCCTCCTGTAGATGTCACAATTTCATTTTTCATTTTAGCATAGTTTCATTCCAATAAAAAGCATAAGTTTCCATATTTGTAGAGGGACCTAAAAATCATAGTAGATCAAAACCAGAGGGACCTAAGCAGTACATTCAACAGAAGAAACTAATAAGAGATTGTGAATAAATTGCAGCAATAATAAAACATTTAATCCTTACAAAGGGACCTGAGACAAAAGCATGTCAAGTCATCATACCTTGAAATAGAAGGATACACCAAGCTACAAGAACCAGAAAACAATTTCATCAGAGGTACATGTGAAGACATTCAGAGAAGCAAACAAGTCTCAGCAATCCAAACCAGACACATTAAAGGAGCATGAATAGCACAAAGGATCAGCAAGAAAGTCTGTAAGAATTTGATTTTAATGTTTTAAAAAGTTGCATTATTCTTCATTTTGAGTAAGTGAAAAAATGCCTTTGACCCTCACAACCCTGATCATCTACCCATTCACTCTCATCCTCACAACCCTGATCATCTACCCATTCACTCTTAGCCTCATAACCTTAAACATATACCCATTCATTCCACTACCCTAGGTATCAAAAATAGTAGTCAAAACAATTTCAGAGGTATTTGCAGATTCTTCATCTCATGCCTAAAACTGCATCCTATAGAAAAACTTCTGAATTCATTTTCAAGAGGAGTCATAAAAAAATAAAAATAAAAATATTTGACCTCTAGAATTTCTAAGGTTTTCATATATACCCTAAAAAGTCAACATATGATACATGTAAAAAAAAAGTATGAATGGCTCATAAAACGTAGAAGAAGAGAATTAGTGGGCAAGTTCAAATCATGATTTCAAAAGAAGTGGGAAATGTAAGTTATAAACATAATTACAAGAAAATGGGGAATCATTAAATCATTCCCTCACCCCCATGCAATTTGCCATAATTTCAAAATTCAAGGTAGTGATTTCATATGAGCAGGGGCTTTTCTTGTCTCAATTGTTTTTCTCGGTCCCAGGTTCCACTCTCACAATTACAGAGGTAGTTTGTTGAAAACGCAGGAGTTGTTTTCCTCATCTCCAGGATTCACTCTCACAATTACAGAGGTCAAATGTTGAAAACAAAGAAGTACGCAGGAATAGCTGAGAAGCAGGAATCGTTATCTATGTAAACATCAGACATATCAGAGGAGTATTTGCATGTATAGAGGCATAATCGTGAAGCAGAAGTCGCCTAAGGAGAGGTAAGTTCCATTTCAAAATAGAGATTTTTGCTTTCCCAGTTGGAATTGAAAGCAGAGCAGAGCATCCAAGAAATATTACAAGCTAAGATAAGAATCTTTGAGTTAAGTTTTGTTTGAAATTTCCCTTGCATAAGGAAATCCTTACTGAAATTAAAAGAAAAAAAGGTTTCTAGGATAAAACCAGGAAAATTTGATTCCTCTGCTATTCATGAAAAATGTTTGGAAATTTTTGAAAAAAAACTATGGATTCCCTTCTTTGGGAAGTTTGATGGAAATAATGAAAAAGATAGCCTAG
>LPNX010396450.1:84054-229054 GCA_001517045.1 Pseudotsuga menziesii | reverse complement strand
AGGAAGATATTCACTAACATACAACATGTTTTGGTATACCATATATTCCTCCATCATAGAACCCTCAGCACATGCTCATTGTCTAACCAAACCCTTCATAAACTTTAAGTGCCTCTCAACCATCGACATGGACCTTGAGTGCATAGGTCCACACAATTCAATCTCCTCAACTTGGTGTATGAGGTAGTGTTCCTGTGCATTGAAAAATGTCGAAGGTAGATGCTTCTACATTTCACACATGACACGAGGAATTTCTCTCCTCCAATACTTTATATCTTCTTTATGGATTTCTTTAGATGACAACCATCTACAAATGATGCAACCCAATAACGATATTTTGAAAAAAACATTAAATTACATAACATGAATTAGTGAACAGAAAACAAATATAAATTATATGATGAATTAAAGAAACACTAAGAACATGCAAATAATCACTAGTTACCTCATGTATTTCCCAAGATTATATATAACTTATTTGGCATTGTTGTCTAAGTTGTCTGGGAGAGAGAGAGGTGGAACATACTGTAACAATATACAAACCACATCATTTTTTAAACAAAGAGTAGACAAACAAAATAACAACAATATGCATTGGAATTTAAAAAAGCAAAAATTATATGGATATAACCATAATAATTACCTTCATGAAGACGTGCCAATCATGTGTTTTCACCCTCGCAAAATCACCTTTCTTTGTTATGATATTCTTCATGTTCACACAAAATCCTGTGGGAAATTTAACTTTTCGCATGAGTTCTTTTACAACATTACTTTGTTGCTCCGTACACATCCATGGAATTAAATTTATATTAATTTGGTCTTCATTGCTATGAAATTGAATGGCGTATTTCATTGCATGGTTGCCTTCATGAATGTCTTTGCAAAATTTCACAATTTTTTCTTTGTCGCTCCTTAGTTCCAATAGTTGCCATAATTGTTCAGTCACATTCTTTCCAATATGCATTGTATCAAATAGATGAGCAATTTGTAGGTGCTCATAGTAGGGAAACCTACTGAATTGTTTAGGATAACTTTTCATTCCTCGTGGAATCCCATTAATGCCTTCATGATCACGACGAACATCATGAATATTAGTTTATAAATAAATTACAGAAATCAATTATGGCCACTACAGTAAAAAACACACAATAAAAAAAATGCATAACAATTCATATACGATGATACATATGTACCAGCTTGACTATTTCTATTATATTGCAACTTCCAAAGTTGAGGTGTCATTCTCCATGGTTTTAATGCAGTCTCTTGCTTCCCATTGAAAATATTTTTGTTCGGTTGTTCTATACTTGTGATTCTTAGAGAGGAAGTGCCTATACTAATCAAACACCTTCTTTCTTAAGATTTTTGAGCGACGAGATTTGATCGTAAGACCACAAACTAGACATGCAAATTTTCCCTTTGTCTGAAGACCTACAATATATAGATATGGAATATCTATGTCAATTATGATTATATATAAACTATATTAACTACTTCATAAAATTAAATGCAATTAAAGTGGAACTTAAAAATACAAACCACAAAAATGGGTTAACCCTGGGGCATTGTGTATTGTCCATACAAGCATTGCATGGAATTGAAATTTTATTTTTTGTATTGGTCTAGATGCATCATACATACTAATGCCATTCCATAACTTTAGTAGCTCGTCTATAAGAGGTTTGATATATACATTCGTATTTTTGACTTGGAACTTACCTGATTGATTTGAAGTACATATAAAATATATAATTATGAGAACCATTAAGATATATAAACCATGCACAAGAGTAAAATAAAATATATATATATATATGACATTAGGGAAAAAAAATACAACAAATGAGATGCCACAACTACAATAAAAATAAAACCGTTGTAGACACAATATACATGGAATAATCGTCGACAACATTATGTGCTCCCACTTTATTGACAACCATGGAGGAATGTTATTGTTGATAACAAAAATAGTCCACACCGTGTAAATGGATCTCATCTATGCAAATGGATTAACACCATATGCTGCCAAAGAAATCCTAAGGTTATAGGGTTCTTCATTAAAGTGAGGCCACTTTTCCTCCATATCTGTAAATGTAGAACCATCTGCAGGCATTCAAATAACATCATCTTCAATTTTGTTCAGTGCATGGTAATCCATAAATTGTGTTATGTTTTTTCACCTGAATAGTCGTTGCAAACGTGGAATGATGGGAATATAATTAAGAAGCTTGTGAGGTACCTTTTTGTTACTTGATTTGTTCGATATCTACTTATATGGCATTCCATACATTCTGTTGCAAATTCATGTTGATTATAATATATAACGTGGTCATCGAGGCATGCATGAATTGCTTCATAATGCATTCCAATCTCTTTCATGATGGAAGATAAATCTCGATATGTGCGAGGTAAAATATTTGATGGTGGTAAAAAAAATTCAGCTATCAAGCTACATCAAATTAAAATAAAAAATAGAGTTAATATAATATATAAATAATATTAGCGAAACACATTCCATCCGTATTAATTTGAATTATGAATTAACAATACAATTATTAAAGGAACAAATATAACCTTTATCACGGTCATATATATGTGATGGCTTATTTTACATATCTTAACATCCGTGTGATTGATATGTTTGAAAGACCATTCATAACCTTTAATTTCATTATCAACAATATAGTAGAGAGAATATTTTTTTTGGACCCTTCATAAAGGGGTTCGTATGCCTTCTCAAGAAGACGTATATCATGAACATCATCAAAGTCATCAATATTTTCATGATCATCATCATCATCCATTCTAACATTAAATGAATCATGGATCCATGTCTTTGTACCCTCATCTTCAACAATGTTATCAGTATGATCATCTTCTTCAATAGGATTATTAGCGTGTTCTCCATTAATCATAGCTCCATGTTCCTCTGGTACTTGTTCTGAAAGAACTTCCTCTAAACGATATGTTGTAGGAAATATTTGCTTTATAATTACATGAAGACATCAATAGATATAGTTTAATATAGGAAATACTAAAATAATAGATACATTTAACAAAGCAAAAAATATAAAAAAACTTTATAATGCTAAACTTACAAATGGATGATATTCATTCCCCCCCTCAGCGTGTCCATGTTCCCTACATTGTTTGGTGGCTGTTGTGATCAATATTCTTCTCCTCTTAAAGCCCCTACATTGACTACATGGACAATAACATTTCCCATCACCCCTTATTTTTCTTGCATCCCACAGTCTAGCAAGCAATTATTGATTTTGTTCGTTTGGATCAGGAATATTGCTATTTGAAATTTTGTCACAAAAATCTTGAATGAATACTATCAACTACCTTAAAAAATCAAGTTCCACAAATCACTATTTCCGCAAACAGTGGTTTTTCTAAGAATAAACTAATTTTTGCAAACCATCTGTCAATAAATTGATGTTCTCAAGAAGTCCATTGAGAAATAAAATAATTCCACAAACCGTCCATCGAAGTATAAAACAATTCCTCAAACCGTTCGTCAACGAATAAACTAATTTATGCAAACTGTCTGTTGCTTCTATAGAAAACATGTCGGAATTTTTTTGTAATTTATATATTTTCAAATTCAACAGTCGTCAAAAAACTGACAATATTAACCTAGTTACCATTGCAAAAGGCCTAGTTACCGTTGTAAATAAAAATGGAAATTACGTTGCCAATCCAACGAAACATCGTCGAAAATTCGACAATAGAGTAGTCGAAAATCTGACAATATTAGAGTCGAAAATCCAACAGGCATAAAGTCTAATTTCTAACAGGTTGGAGTCAAAAATTCGACAGTAAAAATAAGCGTCAGAAATTCGACAAAAGATTCTACAATTTTTTTTTTTTTAAATCGACATTTCAAATTGAAATCCAACAAACAGTACTTTTCGTCAGATATCGTCGGATTTTGTCATCGAATTTTAGGTTGAAATATTATTGTGTTGATCCAGATGCAACGAAACTAATATAGTTCCACCATGGAAGCTGTTGTCCCATCTACGGCATCTACCTCCACTGCTCATGATATGTCTTTTCATTTGTCGAGACCCCAATGGATGGAACTGCCAAAGTCTCGAGGTTCCCTTTGAGTTGTGTCGCGAACAACACCACTGCAAGAGCTACACTCAAATACAATATTTTGTATGCCTTGGCCTAGTATCCTATGGCCATGTCCGCTTTGGAAGTTCTCAAAACTTGTCCTTCACAACGTAAAGTGTTTTTATCCATTTTAGGTGTCGCCAGTCCCTATGACTCTCGGTTGATCACCTTCGACCTAGATCAAGGAGAGCCCTGGATTCCATCATCCATCTCCTTCCAAGTCTTGGTCACTATTCAGAATTTGGTTATTAATAGATGCATCATTGATGAGGGGGCATCCACCTATGTTATGTCAACCTTTGTTTGGCAGAAACTTGGACCCCCAACCCTTCAACCTTCTTCTATCGATCTTCATTCCTATGATGGACTTGTTTCTCAATTCCAGGGTGTCCTCATGAATTTCATTGTTGAGTTAGCCAAAAAAATAGTTTTTATTGAAATTGATTTTTTCAATGCCCAACTCGATTACAACCTCCTCCTAGGACGTAGTTATATGTATGCAATGTGATTTGTTGCATCTTTTGTCTTTAAACTCTTGATGTTCCCTCATGACAGAAATATTGTGACCATCGACCGGCTCACGTACTATGATCCAAAGGGACTAGCCACACTATAACACATCCTCCATACTATCAACACTACCATCGATAGTGTGTCCATACCTTACCTGTCTCCCACAGGCCCAAGCTTATTTTCCAATGCTCCTATAATGGACACCTTTTTGTCCTTGCCACCTCCTCCTTTGCCGATCGATATATCAAACTTGTGCACTATCACATGTGGTATTGTTTCGAACTCCTCGCAACCTCAGTTGCAACCTCAACCACAAACCTCATGGAATTATTGGGGTTCACTCCTTGTCCACATGATTCCCTTCCTCTTTCCACCATCTAGCATCATGAGTAATCTCGTCATGGCTACTCTCAACCTGCCTAGTTTCACTTTGGGTATTCCTGTGTGGTACCTTGATCCACCTACCCCACCCTCAACTTCATAAGTCATGTTGATTCTTGTCCAACATATTGATACGATGTTGCACCCACCTCCTAGTACACCAATGACTACTCCTTCCCGTCCTCCAAAGAAAAATATTTGGGGAAAGGCCCCCAAATCGACTACAAAACCTCATCCTTCTTCTACATGTGCTTTATATGATGTCCAAGGCCATGCAACACATAATTTTCCCAATTTTCCTATCCTTTGCACCAACATGCACACTATAGCCAAGGCTGACGACATCCCAATTGTCAATGTTCTAGCCTTACCTATGGTTAAGAACAAGTCATTACGAACCATGGAATCCATGTGAAATTTGTGGCCAATATGGTCATTATTCACACCATTTCCCAAAATTTCTTGAGTATTGATCACTCCTTAGTAACCTTTTCACACACTCATATGAGTCCGACATTACTTTCCTTGAGGAGATCCACCCTTCAGCTTCTTCTGTAGATACCACCAGCACCATTTACACGATCTCTATCTCCAGGAGTCCTTCCTCCTCCTCGGTTGTGGAATATCCATCCGATCTGTCTGCGTGTTGCTTTCACAATTACGAGGAGATCCTTTAAGTTCTTTCCACTCCTTAGTATCCTTGGGATGATATGCACCATCTCTCCTATTTCATCCCCCATGAGCCTTCTTCATTGTCGGACCGATATTATGTCGAAGCAAAAGAATTCATCCGTGGAAGTGTCGACTGGTTTAAAAACCTGATTCCGGCACCATACACTTTTGAAGAGGGTAAAATGGATAACATTTCAACAACCATCAAGGTCAATATATCCAACACACCTGAGGTAGTTGAATATATTACACTCAAAGTGTCTTGCTCCCATGAAGAAGTAGCTTCATACAAAGCACTTTTTTAGGATTTCCATGATATTTTCACTTGGTCATATATTGAGACGCCTTAGATTGATCTATATATCATCTAACATCATATCGACACATGCCTTGATGTTTCCCCCATTCACAAAAATCAATGACCTATTCACCTATCAAATGCTCCCACCATGAAATCCAAGATTGAGAAACTGTGTAAAGCAAGTTTCATATACCCCATTATGTATACCACTTGGTTTTCTAATCTTGTTTTTGCTAACAAAAAAACAAGGTACCATTCATGTTTGTACTGACTTTCATGACTTGAATTTGGCATTTCCCATAGACAAATTCCCCACTCCGTTCATTGACTAGATCATTGATGCATGTGTCGGCCACGAATTCTTTTCCTCCATGGATGGTTTTTTCGATTATAACTGTAGCATCCCCATACCCCATAATGCAAATTATTAAAAAAATTACTTAAGAACGCTTGTTCTCTTTTAAAACACAAGGCATGGATGTTAACACACTCTTCATCATACATTCTTGGGATTAAGAACCCATGTACATTACTGTAACAGTTGGTTTGTCGTTAACAGCTCCATTCCGTGCAACGAAAACCTTCTTCCTCACTAAACCTATTCTTTCTTCACTTCTGCTACCACCCTTTCAATCTCAAAAATCAGGAATCGGAAACATAATGAGAAATAGAAAACATTTAACCACTCCTCTGCCTTCCACCTTCCGCACTTCTGCCTTCCACCTACAGAAATCGGAAGTCAGAAACATAACGCTCGATGGAATCAGTTAACGACCTTTTGTCTTCCACCTTCTGCCTTCAGACTTGAAATTTGGAATTATATCAATGACAGAACCTCTATCCTCATTCCTGCCTTCTGCATTCCACCTTTTTTCCCTCTAGTGCAGAACTCAGGGATCAGAAGAATAACTCTTTACCTTAACATTTTTTTGGTTTTCCACCTCCCGATTTCCACCTTCCGCAAGCGAATTCTGGGGTGTGGAAAATCCACTTTCTGCCTTATCGTTTCTCCTGATTTCCACATTCTTCCTTCTTCCCTCTGCAAGTGGATCCTGAAAGTTGAAAATCCCACATTCTGCTCTGATTAAACTTCTTTCTCCAACCTCCCGCATTCTTCCTTCCACTATGGATTTTGGGGTGCGGAATATTTAGATCAACTGCAAACTAGCTCTTTAACCAGATTTTTCTAGCCCCCAAGGACTTAAGAAAAGTGCATTGAACATACAAGGAAATACAAAAGTAAAATGCAAGGAAATATACACAAGTAAAACCTCTACTTAGTCATCGTCCAACATTCAACATGAACACAGTGATTCATAGACAAATACATGGCATAAACAAGCATAATAGAGATACTTATGCAATAGTGAATCCTACTTCAATCATAGCAAGAATTCTTCCTTATCAATTCATCATATTCATTCATAAGTAACTTCCATGCATAAATAATAATAACAGAGAATACTTATCTTGGATGTTGGAGTTGTCCCACAACTAGCTAGGTGACTGCAAGGTTCCACCCAACCATCGTCCAGTGTGTTCGTAAATCTCTCAACACATTGCCACCCCCGAGCTAGGAATGAATTCCACAAGGAACTAGGGAACAACAGGCTTACAGTACATAGCCAACACACATCAAAACCTAGTCAAACCAACCTACAGTTGCGTTTTTCAAACTATCCAAGGCAACAAGCACCGCTCCTACTTCCTTCCGAATTTACTGTTCGATGCTCTAAATTCATCCGCCTCTGGATTTCTGTCAGACTCTACAACATGGCTGCATTCAAATGTTTTTTCTCTTCATGGGCCTTAACCAATCTTTCATTATCTTCTCTGTAACTTTGCATATCCACCCTTAACCTTCTCATGATGGCTATAATATCTAGTGGAGTTTCTTGAAACCTTCTACCATTAGACTTTGTATTAGCATTTCAAACTCTGACATTCTCTCCCATGCATTTTCCTCGTGCTAATAGGGGTTTTTTGCATCATCATACATGCCATAGGTTCTCATGTTTGAGCCAAAAACCTCACTTTCCAAGCTTCCCTATGAATCTACAAGATGTGTGAGTCAAACACATTGTTATTTGCATGATAAATCAGAATTAGAAAACCATTTACTTACTGTCACCAACAACTCTGTTAAATGTTTAACTTTGCCCATCCAGGCCCAATGTTGCAACCCACAGCTTTGATACCATAATGTAGTGTACTACAATGTTGTTATCAAAGGATACTCTTATCTCTTTTAACTACTCATTCTGCCCCATCCAGGCCCAATGATGCAACTTGTAGCTCTGATACCACACTGTAGCGTCCCCATACCCCATAATGCGGATTATTAAAAAATTTTCCTTAAGAACACTAGTTCTCTTTTCAAACACAAGGAATGGAAGTTAACACACTCTTTATCATACATTATTGGACTTAAGAACCCCTGTACATTCATGTAATAGTTGTTCCATCGTTAACAGCTCCATTCGGTGCACTGAAAACCTTCTTCCGCACTGAACCTGTTCTTTCCACACTTCCTCTTTCGCCCTTTCGATATTGGAAATAAGGGATCAGAAACATAATGAGCGATGGAAAACATTTAACCACTCCTCTTCCTTCCACCTTCTACACTTCCACCTTCTTCCTTCGGAACTCAGAATTCAGAAACATAATGCTCAACGAAATCGTTTAATGGCCTTCCACCTTCCGCCTTTTACCTTCGAAATCGAAAGTCAAAATTCTATCAATGACGGAACCTCTATCCTCGTTCCCACCTTCCACATTCCACCTTTCTTCCCTCTAGTGTGAATCTCTGGGATCGAAAGAATAACTCTTTACCTTAACCTTTTTCTAATTTTCCACCTCCCACCTTCCACCTTCCACAGGCGAATTCTGGGGTGCAAAAAACCCACTTTCTGCCTTATCTTTTCTCCTGATTTCCACATTTCTCCTTCCGCCCTCCGTAGGTGGATCCTGAAAGTCATAAATACCACATTCTTCTCTGATTAAACGTCTTTCTCTCACCTCCCACATTCTGCCTTCCTTTTTGGATTCCAAGGTGTAGAATATTTAGATCAGCTACAAACTAACTCCTTAACCATGCTTTTCTAGCCCCTAAGGACTTAATCAAAATGCATTGAACATACAAGGTAATCAAAATGCATTGAACACACAAGGCAATACAAAAGTAAAATTCAAGGAAATATACACAAGTAAAACCTCTACTTAGTCATCATCCAGCATTCAAAATGAACACGGTGATTCATAGACAAATACATGGCATAAACAAGCATAACAAAGATACTTATGCAACAGTGAATCCGACTTCAATCATAGCAAGCATTCTTCCTTATTAATTCATCATATTCATTCATAAGTAACTTCCATGCGTAAACAATAATAACATAGAATACTTATCTTAGATGTTGGAGTTGTCCCACAACTACCTAGGTGACTACAACATTCCACCCAACCATACGCCAGTGTGTTCATAAATATCTCAACACGCTGCCACCCCTGAGTTGGGCATGATTTCCACAAGGAACTAGGGAACAATAGTCTTACACACATCCAACACACATCAAAACATGGTCAAACCAACCTACAGCTTGTTTTCTCATACTATCTAAGGCAACAAGCCAAAACACAACAAGACACAACCAAACCAACTAACGGTTGGGCTTATCAAGCTGTTGAGGCAATGGAAAGTTAGAATTGCTAAGATAGTGAGCTCAACCATAGAGCCATGGAAACCTACACAAGACCTGGCTTAACCTCCTCAATACCTGCACCACCCAACACAAGGAAGTATTCCCTTCACTGCTACACAGTTCCCTCGGGCCATACCTCCCCTTCTAGTGCTCTTCCAGGTGTGCAGAAAGGATTTGCCAACCCCTCTTAATCTATCTGTGAGGTTCCTCTCTTTAGTAGGTTTATCATCCAATTATGTCCTCTTCCATTCCTTGGTCTTCAAACCAAAACAAGGATGCACAACATAGCAATCCAAAAATAAAACTCAGCCACACAGGCCCCACTCTGTAACATAGAGAAAACCGGATCTCATACCAAAATGTCACATAGAAAAACACTATGGAACCACATGTCCACAACTCAGGATGGCCAAATCACCACTCTTCACATCTCCAGGAAATAGAGAAACCACAGAGGGTCACACTCTCATAAAATCCAAATATCTCCACCACCCAATCACTCAGCAAAATACAGCAGGACTCTTCTTCTGCTACTCAGGGCAATGAACCCAAAACAACGCTCATGAACAAACTAATTAGAATCATCAAATGGTCTACGATGACTGAATGGTAGAATGTTCAGGAATTAATGAACAACCACCATGCTCAGGAAACACAAAACCTTCTTGCACCTGGGAGAAAGGACAAGCTGACACGCATCATGTGCTTTCTTGCTACAGAAGAAATAATGCGGCTCCCTAGACTGTAGACTTGCAGTTTTTGCTTAGACACACAATCAGAATACCATGCCTTACTCTACCTAAGCCATTAACTACCTCAACCAACTTCTGGAATAAATTGATGATTGAGGACAGAGGACAAAAAGGGCAGTTGAGGGTTCATGGTTTCCCCATTGACATCTGGTCACACCTTATTGGCTTAGGGGTTTGACTAACTCCCCTCCCTATCCCTTGTGGAATCATGCCCCCATCTCTTTAATGTTTTTAGTCCCATAGCTAGATATGATATTATATTAATTTGAACATCTGCATGATATATCAAAATATAGAGTGTCTAACTCAGCACCAAAACCATAGGTATCAACCTTGATCATTTATCCACAAAACATCAATCAATGGCAGGGCCTTGGCCTTGAGCTCCTCGCCACGATTTTCATACAATATTTACATCATGTAAAATTACATACCATGGGGTCAAAACTAGGGTATTACAATAACCAAATTCAAATCCGGAAAGAGGATCAGTACAAAATCACTTTCACTACCCCCTGGGGCATGTTTGTGTATCATGTTATTTCATTCGGCCTTAAAAATGTTGGAGCCACTTTTCATCGGTCCATGACCTTTTGCTTCCATGACCTCATTCACATTATCTTGGTCTATTTAGACGACCTCGCGACTCGATCTTGAAAGCGTTCTCAACATTTGGATGACTTACACCAATTCTTCCTGTGATGTTGCAAATACAACATGTGCTTGAACCCCCTCAAGGGTGTGTTTTGTGTCCCAGCTGGTCGCTTACTAGTATTCATCATGTCTCACAAAGGGATTTTTGTGGATCCTCTTAAATTTCAATCCATACTGAATCTTCCCCCACCACGTACTATGCACCAATTGCAGAGCCTCCAAGGCAAGGCCAACTTCCTTCATCGTTTTATTTCGGACTATGTGATGAAATTCCATGGGTTCTTACGCTTGCTCAGTACCAATATCCCTTTTGTATGGCATGATAATGTGCAATGTGTTTTTTACGCATTTAAACAAGATCTTGCTTCTGCTCTGTTGTTGTCTCCTCCCAACTTCACCAAGGAGTTTATCCTCTACATGTTGACATCTGAAAATGCTATTGTTGGAGTCTTGGTTCGAGGATATGATGCTCATCAAGATCATGTGATTTATTACATAAATCAGAAACTTTCTAGACCACCTTTACGTTACTCCCACGAAGAGAAGATGGCCCTCGTTGTCGTCTTTTCAGTACATAAGCTACATCACTATATTCTCTTGATTTGAACTCGAGTCATGGTTGAATCCAACCCCATGTGTTATCTCTTGAGTCATCGCCTCATCCAAGGTTGCACTTCCAAGTGGATTTTCGTTCTCCAAGAGTACGATCTAGAATTCATTTCCCCAAAAATCACCAAAGTTTTGGCGTTAGCTTCCTTAATGGCAGACTTCCCTTCGTCATCTATCTCACCACCTATCACAATCAATGTTCCTGGTGAATTCTCATTTGTCATCTCTATGGAAGACCCCTGGTATGGGGGCATTCTCATGTACTTGCGCACATAGAATTTTGGGCCCCATTTAAGCCGTGAAGATCGTCGTCGCATCCAGCACCAAGCTGCTTGATATCTCCTTATTAGTGATGTCTTGTACCGCCATGGTGTCAACACCATATTGCATCATTTCCTTACCCATGATGAAGTCAAACAAGTCCTCTATGACTGTCATAGGGGAGCCTATGGTGGTCACCTCTCTGGTTTGGCCACCGCCCATAAGATCCTCCACGTCAGTTATTTCTGGCCCACCATCTTTTTTGATTGCATCCATGTAGTTAAACACTTCCGCAATTGCCATCTCTTTGCTCCGAAAGCAAGGACACCTCCTGCGCTGCTACATCCTATTGTCATAGTTGGTCCCTTCTACAAATGGGTGATTGACTTCATGACCTATAACCCTCCTTCAGCTTGTGGCCATAAATACATAATTGTGTTCATTGATTACTTCACCAAAATGATCGAGGCCATGCCTACCTTCAACTGTAAGGCTAATACCATGGCACGTTTATTTTTTAATGACGTCGTCACTCTTTTCGATGTCCCCCAATAGTTAGTCTCAGACCACGATTATCATTTTGAAGACATTGTTTAGACAGAGCTCTCAGCCATATTGAAGTTTGAACACTGGTATTCCTCCGCTTATTATCCTTGGGGAAATGTCCAAGTTGAGGATGTTAACAAGATCCTCAAAACCATTCTCCAATGAATGGTGGATAAACACAAATCCAACCGGCACCACTTTCTCTTTTTCGTCCTCTTGGAGTACCAGATATCGACAAAAACCACCACTGGTTTTACCCCATTTCACTTAGTCCATGGTGTGGAATCGATACTTCCCATTGAATTCCAGATTTCACCACTCCTCCTTTCCATCGAACTTCTACCTAATACCTCAACGTTAAAAAAAATGCCTACTTATGCTCAAACAGACCAATGAGGACCGTCATTCTGCTCTCCAAATGATTGAAGCAGCCAAAACTCGATTAAAGTACCACTATGACTCCCACGTCCATCCACGCACCTTTAACGAGGGGGACCTAGGCCTCGTCTACAACCAAGCCAATGATAAGTTAGGGAAAGGGAATTTTGACTCCACGTGGTATGGCCGATATGTCATTCATTGGTGTCTCCATAGGGGGGCATTCATCCTTGCTGACTCTTATGGTCACCTCTTGAAGAATCCTCATAGTGGGATCTACCTCAAGAGGTTCTATGCCTGAAGTCGCTCACCATGAAGTACATTTGTGTCATAGTTTTTATTTTTTTTTAACATAATTTTTGCCATGAGTCTCATGGTTTGTTTCCTTTGTTTCTCAAGATGGATCCTACCTCACATCGCTACGTTGCTTTTGTTGATGGAGCAAGTAGATGGTCTCCTAATATCGCCTCGGCTGTGTGGGTTATTTATTCCCCGTCACATGAGTTGATCCATATCAATGGAATGTGTGTTGGTCTTGCTACCAACAACAAGGATGAGTACAACAGTGTCGTTGGTCTCCTAACTATTTCCCTTCACTTGGAAATTCGCCTCCTTGATGTCTTCTTAGACTCCCAGTTGTTTGTCTCCTAGTTGAATAATTTCTACTAGGTACATGATCCTTGCCTCTTTAGAAATTTCTTGTGCACTAGCCACTTGGTTAGGCATTTTGAATCTATTTCATCCATGCATATTCCCAGAAGTCTCAATAGTGTAGCAAACCAAATGGCTAATGACGTTCTAGAGTGGCACATCAATCATTGCATATAGGAAATAAAAATGCATCATGCATCATCATATAGTCATGCATACATATGTCATATACATCATATATGCATCTTCATAATCATAAAAGAGACTCATAACCATGCACCAACGCATTGGGGGCAGCATCACAAGCTACTAGTCAGAGTCATACTCCTTAGACTCAGTGTCCTCATCTGAGTCTTCCTCCTCATCGGAGCTCCCCTCCTCCATAGGTATGTCATCCTATGTCGCTACTCTGACATACTCAACAGCAACTGCGATCCTCCTCATAAGGGAGATCCACTTTGGAGGATCCCTGTAACACGCGGTGATCAAATCATCATCAAGGTATTTCCACCCATCGTCGGTGACCCCCTCGAGCAGCCTCTCTATGTCTAGTCATAGTTACTCCAATGCTACACTTCGCCGATGTCTATTCCCATGAGTGGGTGGATCTAAACCCTCCACCCTACCCCTATGTATCTCATACCCAGCTGGAGGGTATGGTCCCAAGTATGCACATGCACATAGTATGTCATTAGGATCTATTACACACATGATCTAGATACCATTAAGCTAGTAAACTATGTATGAACTCAAAAAAAAGCATCATGTATACGTACCGTTAGGTCCCCAGAACTGCTCTAAAGGTCTAGGCATCTTCAGCTCTCCCCAGTAATCCATCCCAGTAGATGGATAGTCCTCTATGAGGATTACAAGCTACCTCCACTATGAAAAAATTATCTCAGGTGAATAAGTGACCCACCAAGTCTCCTCCCTCTCTGATCATAATATTGCACCACCTCATCATGCAAGGCTCACGAGGTCCACCCTCACGCACTACCAGATGCAGTCGCAACATAGGCAATTGCCCAAATAAAAATGAGCACAAGAATGAGTAGAAATAGAAATCCCCTCCCACCGAACTAAAACAGTTCATCCCACGCTGAACCACAGTCAAGTACATATGGGATCACCCATAGTAGGTGCCTCTCAGCACACACTCCACCATCAGGAGCCTCTACAATGAGTCTCTCTTGAATCCCCTGGATATCACTAGTCCATTTATCTCCCCCAGTATTTCCCATTGCAGTTATCTTCTCGGTTTTACAACTATGATCCCTTTCCCATGAGTCAGCTTAATTTTCTGCTAGGTCATCCCTGCTGTCATACTCTAAAGAAATTAATTTTGAGTCCCCTATAATCCCTTTCCCCTGTTCACCCCCTGTTCCACATTCCTTGTTTCATTCCCTTGATTGTTCCACATATCTAGTTATCCCCCTCGCATTTTTTTCAAGGAAACATCGTTGCCTTGTTAGTTGTTGTTCTCCCTCAGCCGATGTCAACACATATATTTTGGAGGATAGACCCAGAGGTCCCTGTATCCTGGTTTTATTCACCTAATTAATGAGTTCCTTAGACCACTTGAAAGGAGTCATTAGTTCCTTTCAGGTTGGTTGTGTCTCTCGTGCTCAAATTCAGCTACATCATTGTGTTGATGTATTTGTAACTTCGGAATGTATTCACTTGTATATTTCTTATTGTATTTCATTATACCTCGATGGAGTTGTTTTTTCCTCTAATTATGAGAGTCGTTAATATAATAAATTCAGGTAAATTCATTGAGTTTAACCCTCCATTGTAAGTCAGGGCAATAGTCCCCACAGTTGAGTCATATTAGGGTTATTAGACTCTCCTAGTGAGGTCAGCCCTATAGAGTAATTGTCAAGTGGAAAACAAGTATAAATACAGAGTGAGACTTTATATTTGTCACATGCACTCACTCAATAGTAGTGCATGAGTGAGAGAGGAGGATCTTGCACAAGTGAGAGAGACAACAGTTGTCGAAGATCATCTTTGTATCTTTGGGTTTTACTTTTGCTTTTGGTGCTCATTCTATCTCTGAGGAAGTTGTGGGGTTTTCTCCTTTATGGTTTCCCCAAGGAAAATTATTTGTGTCTCTTATCTCTTGTGATTATTTATCTTCATTTTATTCTCTTATATAAGATTCTAGATCATATTGATTAAATGATAAAAATATAACATGGTATCAGAGCCTCTCTGAAGAAGGCACTGTGCAGCTGTGGGAACTAGGGCTTCCTAGTTGAAGGTGTTCTCTCCACAGATCATCAAGAAAGGAGGGATAGGCTAACACACCTCACTAGGGCACATCTATTACTGGTATCAGTTTTTGAATCAGAGAATTTTCATTGTATGGCTGAAATACAGTTACAATGACAGCAAATGGAAATTAGGGTTTCATGCTTGAAAACCCTAAAATAATAAAACTAGTAGTTTTGGTACATTTTCTATATCTTGAGATTGGAGAAGGATAAAGACTCTAAAATATTATAGGCTGAATATAAATTCCTGATGAACCCTGTGTAAATGTTTCATCCTCATATTTGCTATATTCTAGGAGATATGATTCCTCCAAGTTAGGGTTCCATCCTCTCCCAGGATACAGCCTTAAACAAGTGACCTAGGGAGAATTGTTATATCTCGGGATACGAAGATCCAAATGAAATTTCTCAAGATGTTCCATACAGGGAACATAATGTACTTTCTATGATAAATTTTTCATACCCCGAAGGTGAAACAATGACACATGGAAGTCTGTACAAGTTTTCTATTCTGAACAGTACTAAAATAAGTCACCTTTGGAAAACACGCATAAGTCCCAATTGGTGAAACCAATTCTTCTCTAACATGCGGTGTTAGAAAGAGGACAGATAAGGATACCTTAGTGAGTATTTTTAGACAGAGAGAATTAGTAATTTTGAATATACCACAGAAACAATATCAAGAATTTCTACAGAAGAAATTGGAAAACTAGGGCTTCCTGTTCCGGGAGCTTCCCTCCACTGTTTTCAGAAAAGGAGTACATTGGACATCTCGCCTTAAAGAGTCCCATATTTCTATCGAATCAAAAGTTTGAAATTTCAATTTTTGAAAAGTAGGGTTTCTCTGACAAACCCTAGATCAGCCAGCTCCAAAACCAGGAAGAACACCTCAAATCGGTAAGATCTAAATTTTTTCTATTTACATTTGAGGTTCTCATTTCAAAATGACTAATCACACTAGCTTGAGGACAAGCATTGTGAAGCTGACAACTTCCAAGTATGCAAGTATAGGAACTCTATGATCCTTGAAGAAATTGACTTAGATCAGTATTTCAGTAAATAAGTTCTAAGAGCCAGAGGTAGATGAGGCTAAGGATAGAGCCAAGAGAATCATTGTAGATTCTATTAAAGATCATCTCATCCCTCATGTGTCATCCTTGAAGACACCAAAAGGAAGTGTTCGATGCTATGACGAAGCAATCAAATAAGAATAAGATATTGTTATAACCATCTTGAATGGCCTCCCAAGATCATGGGATTCATTCATTCGAGGAATGTGTGCCAGAAGGAAGTGATTACCTTCAGCAGACTCTGGGAAGAGTGCAAACAAGAAGAAGCTCGACTCATAATAAGAGAAGATAAGATGGGAGCAACTAAATATCAATCTCTCACGATTCAAAGAAGATCCCTCAAGAGATGAGGAATATGAAGGACTCAATTATTGAAGAAACCCTTATCCATCTTAGCACAGTGGATAAGAAATGATGATGTTATGAATGAAGAAGATGGTGAATATGAAGGTTCAAGAAGGAGTCTATCCACGAAACAAATAAAGATAAGTATTTGAATTGTCTTTTCCTATATATCTAGTTGTTTATATGGCATTGTTTAGTTGTGAAATTTATTATGCATGGTAGAATGTTTGTATTAATGAACAATATACTACTATGCATGTTATGGGTAAGTAGCCTATAGTGCTATACAACACTCCGTTGCTACTTATCTAGGATGAAACCTCTTTACTGACATAATGGGATTAGTGCACAATATCAATAATGTTATGGTAGAGATGGAAGGCATCTGGAAAGTTTGTGTATACCAAATATGGATGAATGTTGTATTGGCTAAAATAGTTGCATGATTATATCTTTATGCATAAGAATTTGCCATTATGAATATGCCTTATGAAATATTTCTTAACCGCACAACTAGTGCATTTTACTTGTAGGAAAGATCATGTACAATTGCCTATAATAAAATAAGGATGAGACTTATTCCAAAGAACAAGGTGACGACATCTCTGAAGAGAAACCTGAAGATTCTCGGGTCGAAGCTTCCACAGAGAAAGAAAAAATCTTCAGAAGAATATAAATGAAGAATAGTATGACGAGACTTCCAGATGCCTCAGAAACACTCTAGTTATGTGACATTATTGAGCGATATCATTGATGTAGAGCCTTCCAGATATGAAGAACTATCCAAGAAGAAAGGGAAGGAAAACACCAGTTCAAGAAGAATGATGTATAGGATGCAGTATTGAGACCTGAAGGTAAGTCTGTAGTGTCTTCCATATGGATCTACAAGATCTAGCAGGTAGTAGATGACAACATCATGGGATAAAAGGCAAGATTCGTAGCACGAGACTTCTCACAGAAATAAGGCATAGACTACAAAAATACATTTGCATCCACTAGGAGTTGAGACACATGACAAGCAGACACATGTGTGCAAATTAAAGAAGGCCTTGTATGAGCTTAGAAGGAACCCATGGGATAACACCTACATGAGGAGCTTGAAGACACGGGATCTTCACTTAGTGAAACCATGCCATAGCACCTTCGTTCGTGGCATATGAAATAATACCCCTAATTTCAATAAATATTGGAAAATACCTCCCAAAATCATTTTTTTTAACCCCCTCCCAATATGCCTTCCCAAATTTAAAAAAAAAAAAAAAAAACCTATTTTCATTATATATTGTATGTGTCCATTTTTCCATTTACATTTTTTATACCCCTTTATATTTCTACCTAGTATATTGACATGATACCCCTCTTATGACTTCACAAGCATTCTACAATGCACCTTGCTTATGTCGATGTATATTGTGGATGCACATTACATCACCCACATTGCAATAACTCAACCACATATCATTATGATTTGTGGCATCTAATGGCATAATGAATAGATGGGAGATCAATCTGTGTATGTCACAAAGCTTCTTGAAATTCTCAAGCAATCCTTTTCCTAGCTTCCTTTCATCCTTTGGAACTTCTTTAGAATTTGAACATGGGCGAAAACTGTGATTCTTCTCTAAAAGTGTTAAGCATGGAGATATGTTCTCCTTTCCATCAAATATTCCAGAAGAATATCCATATCCTTTTCAATCCTTAAACACATCTATTTACTTTTGGTTCAATTTCCTTCCAATGTTATCTTTCTGCCCTACAAACTTGTCTTCTTTGAGATAGCCTACCTTGCTAGGAGTGCTTCTTAACTGAGGCCTAGATGACCCAAATTTCTTCTAAATCTGAGGGCTTGTCCTGCTAGGAATGCTATTTGTCATCATTTTGTCTCTTTTTCTTAAATCTTGGTTGGGATTTCAAGCTATATTGAATAAATTTATCAAAGACAACCCTTCCTTTTTTTTCTTCTCAGAAATCCCTTCTCGAGGAGCATTCCTTGTCTCTAACTTATTTGCAATTCTCATTGGTGTGTTTTTGTCACTGGATTTGTGTTGAATACCAATTACTTGGGATGGTGTCTCAGAAGCATTTTTCAATTTCAATTCTGCTAGTTTTTGTGTAAGATGAGAGATTTCCTTCTCTAGCTCTCCAATTCCCAAATCAATGCAATCATTTTTCATAAGGGTTTCATATTTACCTCCAATTTCTTTGTGTTCAATTGTAAAATCATTGTTTGTGGCATCTACAAATATGGCAGGTCTTTTCCTTCAGTACACACAGCAAGGGCTTCTCTCTTTGTCATGGATGTTAGACCCTGCACTGCAAGGAGAGTGTAACAAGTGCTAGTTGTAGACTCAACACTAAATTCTCATTCTCCTGAGAGGAATTTATATCCTCTCCCTTGCCTTGGCCATTACTGCAAGATTAGTTACATTAGGGGCAGAAGACAAATATTTTCATTCGCACAGATATTTTCTTCCTTCCTCACCTGCTTTTGTGGTCATTAGTCAGACATTAATAAAATTATTTTATCTATTATGTACCTCAAGAATTGGACTCCTCCACTTGATCCCATGTAAGAAAGGGATAAATCCAACCTTTGAGGTCAAACCTCGTTATATTTCGTTGGAGTTGTGGTTAGAGAGGGATTTATCATTGATAGGTAGCAAGTTAGCAAGGATGTTGGACATAGATTAAAAAAAAACCTCTCTAGATAGAAACTCCATAGCTAATATCTACGAGGAGATGAATCTGGGGATGGGATACCATAGGGTATTGTGGTCCAAGTGGGGAATAAGTCTCACTAGTAAGAGATTGATGCGTAAATATCCCTTTAAAGTGAGCAATTTGGATATGTAGATGATAAACAAATTCATGAGACTATAGGCTGGTTTGACCAAGAGATTTTTTTCAGCCCAAATCTGGCAACTTTGCCCCACACAAATGGCATGACTTTCAAAAGGTATGTAATGGTGTAAGTCTCGTGCAAAATTGGTAAATAGATACCCCTCAAAATTGGCTCCTAGGCCAAATTAAGTCTACTCTTTGAGGTGCAACCCCTTTCAGCAAGTTTCTTTAAGCACTCTAAACACACCAGAATGGAAAGGAAATCAAAAGTGTTGGAAAAATCAACTCTATTTTTCTCTCCAAATCCCCACCAAGATTGATCTTCTATGCATAAAATGTTATTCGCAAGAATCCCTTGGTTTAAGAAGTGCCCCTTTTAGTAAATTAGATTCACAATGTAAGATTTTACATTAAATAGAACCCTAAAACGGTCATAAAGTCCCCAAAAACTTGAATGTAAATATTTATATTCATATCATTGAGTAGTAGAGTGAATTCAAAAGTTGAATAATTGTGGTTTTACACGATACCTGACTTTGTATAAACTATTAAATAAATAGGAAACCATACAAGAATGTTCAATGTTCAATAACGGAAATAGAGAGTTGTTAACTTTAGCATTTCAGTAACTTTTAATATCAAACAAAAATCTCAAATTCCAAAATGCTATGCAATAGGAATGTAGGCCCATAACACTTGTGAATGAATTACAATAACCAAATTGGTCAGAACTAAGAAATATGGTCATTTTGAATCCTCTTTCATTTCAGACAATAACTTGCATGTGCAGAGTCCATGTTTATCTTGAATGTTCACTGTTCATGTCTTTAATATACAAATTGGCTACTGCTTGTATGATACTGTGAAAGAGAAAAGTGGAATAAATGAATTAACCTAGCTACAAGTTACATGTGGTGTATATTCAGGCTGTAAACTGCAATATCCATGTTGTATCATTTGAAATATATCTGGTCGTGACAGTCTACTCGCAAGAAATATTTCGGACGATAAAAAACAAACAACTCCAGGATCCCTAATTCTGTGCAGATTGTGGCGAACTTCCTTGTAGTATATCCACATTTGGTTGAGGAATCTTTCTTGACTAGAACCGCTTTGTTTCTGGTAATAATTTACAAAAAGGAGGGAGCCAGGAAAAGATAAGATTGGAAGACAAGATGCACCAGCAAAGCTACTATTAGCATACTGTAAGATGGAAAGGATAAGCTCAATTGTATGCTTAGCATTGTTATCACATATATAGGTTTTCAACTATCCAAATCCTCTAAATTCCAAACACCTAGAGCACCCCATATGTTGTACGCTTGTAAAGAATAAACTACATTGCATTACATCATAATACTGTAAACATGTTGCACAGGAAATTATTAATGCATGCCCTCAAATGCTCAATTTTCTTATGTTACATGTGGTATCCATCATTTCAATTCATGCATTTAAGCTGCATCCCCCCTTCTTTGATAAAATCCAGATGAAAAGAGCCAACCAATGAAATGTCATCTCAAAAACAATTTTTCTAGGCAAAAACACCCTACATAGAATTGGAGAAAATAGTTTCTCCACCCTTGTATAGTTGATATAATTGTTAAAAAATAATTTGTGACAAAATGGCAATATCCAATAGTCACAGTTGTTTAGTTATACAATATCCACCTCATCAATATGTGGCAACAGTCTTCCTTTCTGTAACAAACCATGTAGCCATTAAATTTAGAGTTTGAAGGAATTTTTGCGAGAGTGACATGAAGGAATTTTTTTCTTCTATTCTCATAAACAAACATAATTCCTAAAATGAGCACAAGTATAAAAAAATTACTTATGTTCCTATTCTTTTAATCAGGAAATGCATTGATCACATCTCTCCATTATAGCCACCCAATTTTTTAATATAGTACAGTTTAATGGGCTTGATCAGGAACACCCAGTGAGATAGGCCAATTCTTTGTTCAATAATTTCAGTTCCATGTTTACTTAACAAAAAAGCTCCATCAGCTGTCAATATTGGTTAGTTATATGCACTCAACCAAATGTTGATGAAAAACTACCTGAAAATTAAAACCGCACAGCACATTAAAATCACGCAACCACCGGCCAATTTCATTTTAAACTGACAAATAAACTAGTTATATAAAAAAATCAAGTCCCTGGAAAACAATAAACATGGATAGAAGAAATGCAAAAGACAAACAACTTTCACACCTTTAGTAAAACTTGGGAGGACCATATATGAAATCAATTCCAACATGCTAAGAAGGAGTCTTTAGAAGCTACTGTGACACATGTTCTGCTAAATCCCCTTGACCGCTATATTGCCTTGGACTCTATCCATGCTCATTTCTCATCACTCTACCAGTATTTTTACCCAATACATCACTTTCTGCAACTATATGATTTTGGAATCGTGGGGAACCTTCTGCAGTACAAACTATCTGTGCACCCCCATAAACATCAGGCCTAGGATCAAGATAGACACCACAATAATTAGCTTGAAGTCCATTTGCCAATCTTGGCATGTTTCCGATATTCTCCTGCATATGCACTGCTGATTTTGTAGCTCCATTAGCCTGGAATGGGATAGCACCATAACCTCCTTTTAAAGGAGTTGAAGAACTTGATCTTGCCACTGGCATTGATATAGGTGATGGAGACATCCCACCATATCTATGATGGTGAAATCGTGGCTGGATCAATGGGATTGCAGATGGAGATACTAGCAAGGGTATGTTTCCTTTCACATAAAAATGGTCACTGCAGGAAAAACGCTAGAATCAGGAAGATAGTTTGTCTATTCTAGAAAGTTACTCCGAATACTGATATGCAACCAGAATGGGCAGCTTCAATAAAACCAAAACACTCATGAAAAAGAACAAAACCTCAAAGGTTGATATAGTGACCATCCTTATGAATGTAGTGTTGAATAGTCCATCTCTAGCAATAAGAGATTTCTTGAATGTACAACACATTGTGTAGCATGTTGCATTAAAATTGAAATAGAACAACAATCAAAATCAATAACAAATTCTAATTAAATTGAAAATATTATATAGTCGTTATATTTCAAAACAACAACAAAGCAACTTTGGTTTTACTCTTTTTTTTCACTGCGTTCCTATTCAGTACTAGCTATTAGTGACAATTTATGTTATGTATGTCACAAACAGAATTCTCAGATACAACTCTTAGAGATCCCAGAGAAAACAAAAGAATATATATGACAGATATGCAACCAAATTTGAATCTCCCAAATAACCTAAAGATCACGAAAACATGGCTCTTCATATGAATACAGTGTGAAACAGCTCCATTAGTATTAAATTCAACATAAGGTGGCAACCCTATTGCACATGTTCAACATGGACAATAAAAACCCAGTTACCTAATTAACAAGGTCAACTAAAATTTCACCAAAGTGATGAAACTGATGTTATGATGGCAGAATTTTGTAGCTTCTTTGTATGCATGCATTTTGACTTGTGTTATTTGGAGCACATGGTGATTTTTTTACTCTTTTAACCAAAAGGTGGGTTAGCTCTCTTTTTTATTCTTTGAATCATTTTTATTGATCCTTGTCACTGCAACCTTGCTAAACCACTTTCTGCTTTAGATTTGTTGGAGCATTCTTCCCGATCTTTGTCACTTTAGCTTTGTTAGATCACTTTCAACAACGTCTGGATTCTTGGGTTGCTTGAAGCAATATTGTTGATCATTGAAAGTTTTCTTCCTTTTAGTGAATCCATCTTTCATCTTTTCTACTTCAGCACTTCCAATTCTCGTGACAGTAACGATGGAAATCTTTTGCTTCCTCTGTATGTGTGTCTTTTATGATGGGATGCCATCTTAACACCTATTGATCAGAGAATTGGTTCCTGGTTTGAATCTTAAAGTGCTGACCCTCTAGTACCCTTATAATAACTACTATGAAAGCTAGTATACTCACCAAAATACTATCCAAATTGCAATATGCAAAATTCACTTGTTTTGTTTTGCACTCATTTCTTGTCTACAATCCTTGAATTTTCACTATTTGCATGATACTTCTTGATTTTCCAAGCAACTACATTTTCAGAGTGCTGGAAATTTTAAGCATTTTTTTCCAAGGCTTCCATATCCACTACATTCTCTCTATTTTGCTTCCCTAATGTTTGTTTGTATTAGACATTTAGAAAGGCCTCCCTGGCCTCTCATCTTTTTTGAACAATCTCTGAATATTTTTTCCTTAAAAGAGCTACATTTGAAATTTTAGTCTCTTTCACTAATGGGCTAGGAATATCACCAAAGAAGAGTTAAATATGGCCAAAACTCAAAGGATGCAAAAAATAATACATCCACAGGATCATGATAAGTTTTAAATGCTCTCTTTTTGGAAGTTGATCCTTGGATAAAGCACCCCCCTTTAATCTCCTGCACCATCTAAATAATGAAAATGCTTATAGGAACGTAAATATTAATGTCAAGTCCTGCTTAGAAAGACCCACATAACAACTTGGTACACGCAACAAAGAAAGATAAGGTTTCTCAAAATAATGGCAGACTTGCATTATTGCAATCTTCAGTCAGCTCAATCTCATTCCATGTTATCTATAGTAAACTTTATTTAGAGACAAGAGGAAAGGAAGCTATGGATATGTCTATGAAAGGAATTTCTAAACAAAAGACAACCCATTCAAAATTACTGACAAGGACATTCCAGGGATGGTAACTGCCATTGTAACTAAGACACAACTAAGATTACTAGCAAATGACATCTTAAGGTAATTGCAATGGAGAGAAAACACAGATATTAAAAATAGCATATATCATGTTTAACTCATAGCTACTTTGTTTGATAAAACAAGCCATGCAATACATAACGCTAGATAGAGAGTAATGCTTTAGATCAATACAAGAGTTTTTTTTTAATTCTGATTCATGTAAGTACTTTACAAAGACTAAATAAGCTATTATGAATTTCATGCCTTGAAACTTGATAGAAGCCACAAAAAAATTAGATGAAGTGAATATCATTCACAAACATTTAGGCTTTTGATCACCCAAGATATGCATGTTTCCCATATTTCTTCCTCCCCTCCTCCCTAGAGGAAGCCATGTCTAGATAATCAATGATAGTCCATATATTTACATCAACAAAGTAGGGTTTGATCCACCGAAAAATATTACAATGTTCATTTTCACTGTGGATATATGACCTCCCCATCCAAATAGCTTCTCATCAGAATATCTAGGCTGTTATTCAAGGAAGATGGTAGACCATCACAGCAGTGTCTCCTCAGAGACTGCACACATACATACAAATGTTCTTAATTAGTATAGAAAGAAGTGGAGGATTCCTAATTTTACTCACTCAAGTCAGAATTTAAAATAAATACTAGGCTGTAAAAGTTCACATACTTGCTTCCAGTTCAGTTGTGACTTTGGTGATAGGACTCTGATCTATTACAGAGCCTGTAATGCACTTTTATGAAATTAGCAACTAGCCCATGTTTCTCTTGTATATATAGTGGTGATCCCCTTAGACTCAGTGTCGACACTTTCCAAAAATAAGACAGCAGGCCTCAGGTAAGGATTCCTGGAAAGTTTACGAGTGTTGAACATAAACTGAACTGTCATAGTTTTCCTCCAATGCATGAAAGTCTGCTGAGGAGATTCCAGTTCACATGGGAATTGGATGCTATCATAAACATGTACATTTTATCCCCATGACACAAACAATGATCCCTGCCCCAACTTATCATAACAGATAGTATGTTGAAGAATCCTACTAGAATCTACCTTTACTGCCTCAAAGAGATGTCCGAAGGCCTGTGTTTGATTCATTTTAGGGAATATGGGTGCCATTACATCTAAATGATGAAGTGAGACCAAGGGTTCCAGTGGATGAGTAGACAGCCATCCTAACAAGTTTCCACAACAATCAACCTATTGATTACAGAAAGATATATGTCAAAATCCTTGACCACATATTGGTTTCTAACTCCATAAACTATCACATATTTAATTGTTTTTTTCACTTCTTGGTTCTAACATATTGATCTGTATATTATATGAGAAACCACAATCTTTTTACTTTCCAAAATAGCTGAATAGGTATTCTAAGAAAGAGTACAAATTAGTTTAAATATGTTTTGATTGACACAAACTTTAACAGTATGTTGTGTGAACTTTGCATAAAAATTTGCCTTTAAAGGCTCAGATCATATGCATCGCCATCAATGTTTCTTTTGTCTTATTTACCCAAGCCGGTCTTCTTCATTAGATCTATTGTAATACTAAGCTGTGGAGTATTATGACATGGAAACAAGGTTTTTGTTACAGGAAGCTTCCTTCAAATGTTTTTTAACGTTGTAGAAATATTCAAAAAAGATTTTTCGAGAGAGATTAGATACTCTGATTCATGCTGACAAATAGTTCATTTTAAAGCAGATTCAATTTCTTTTGGAGCACATGTTTCAACTTTCAAAAATAGTAGGAAAATTGTGCACACAAACTAGTGTCTAAGATGAGGGAGTACACTCTATGGATTAGATTTGATCCTCTCCTTTTGTTTCACACTTAGTTTTTTTAATCAAAAGTATTAGTGATCGTGTGGAATAATCATCACTGCATCACCATCAAACTCTTTGATTTTATCTCTTCCATGGCTATTCTTAGACATCTCTGAGCCTTTATTTTGTTGATATCATACCCAGAATGTTGTTGTTTATAACCTAAGTAGAGGTTTCCATCTTGTAACATCTATGGGTTTTGTGCTGTTGAGTTTGACTTCATATATGCCTTATTAACTATGCAGATGTCTCTTGTCCTTGCCCAGAATTGACCTATTGCAAAAAATAGCTAGGAAAACCACAGAAATAAATCCATCTAGAAACCACAGGTTGTATCCTCCACACTTATGTGATTTATTTAGACCATTTGCATTCTTGACAATGTGGGCTCATTCACTGGACATTATAGTGACAGTAGTTGTTTCACTCCCACAAACTGTTGTAAGAAGACATAAACTTCATACAAATAGCAAAGATTGTGTAATTCCAATGCATACCCATATCTTCATATATGCCTTATACATGTGATATCACATTCATAGTACAATTTTTTATGCCATAGCCACAATAAAAATAAATAATATCACAGCACTGAAGGGAGGTTGAAGAATGTGTGAGGAGAATAATTGCTTTGATTGCCTCATATCAGTAGCTCCCTTCATACTAGACAACCATATCCATATAAGCATGAAAATCCCAATGTAGTCGGTGGATTTCACCTGTGGACTGTGGAAGTCATAGATTTGATATTTTTCAGTGTGGTTATGAATTTGGCAGATCTACCTTATACCAACAACTATCGTAACATCAGCAAGGGTTTTCCAGAATGTTTCCTTTGTTACCAATTATCAATTCATAGCTTAATTGGCAATTAAGGTTAAACAGTGTCCACCATTTGTCTTTACTTCCATGAAAGTTCCTAAAGAATCTGTTCTAACCCATTTTCATATCCTTAAGGTGCCATATTCAAACCATAAAAACAACAAGGGTCTCTAAGTGGATGCAACAAGGACAGAGACCATTTGTCAACCTGCTTTGGGCAAGACGCTTTAGAGAACAACCCTTGGTAAACAACTAACCATGCAAAGATGCCAATCTTGTAGGTCAGTTGAAATGACAAAACAACAAGGGTCTCTAAGTGGCTGCAACAAGGACAAAGACCATTTTTCAACCTACTTTGAACAAGACGCTTTAGAGAGAATCCCTTGGTAAACAACTAACCATGCAATTATGCCAATCTTGTAGGTCAGTTGAAATGACAAAACATTGTGAAACCAGCTGATCCATCTAGCCTCAAGGTTAGAATACGTCCATCTATCTTTCAACACGGGAGAAAAAGGGTATTTTGTATGCAAAAAAGATTACATTTTCTTGGAATCATACTATTTAAGCAGCTTCACAAATATCCAACCCCAATCTATGCAAAAAAATCCCTGCATATCAATATTCAACATATACTAATCTACATGGGAAAGTGAACCCATAATGTCTTTGATGGTTGGCTTATCAAAGGATAGAGGAGCTTCAATATGGGAAAACTCTCGCTAATCCTTCCAGCCCCTGTATGCAAAGTCCCAAATATCCCTCCAAAAAAGACACCCTTCTTACTTAGCTTGAAAGCATGAAATCTAGGACACTCATAAATACATTGCCCATGGTTTATCCAGATCCAAACAGGTCAGCATGACAAATCCCAAATTCCAATCTAGTACAACTCTCGGAAGAGTTTCATCTAACCAAAGGACCAACAAACCCCCAAGCCTCCCATGTGCTACAACAAATGACCGATCATGTCACCTTAAAGACATGAGGGGGTAAAATAATGTCACATAACCCAAAAGGATCTCGAATCAAAAGAAGATGAGGAGCATAATAGAACCTATGACGCAAGAGAATCTTACTTTAGGCCAATCCTCAATACACCAGACAATCTATTTCATAGCTAAAATATGACCCTGCATCTCCAATTCTCCACATAAATAATGCCATGACCACCCTCCTCCTTAAGCATAGTACAAAATTCCCAAGTAACCATAGGAATACCTTGCATGACACCATACTTGGACCAAGGAAAGGACCTAGGAAGCTCATATACTCTCTTGAACTAAAACCTGCTTCAAGAATATCCTCCACTCTCTTGAGCCAGCAAGAAACATAGATGTGCGAAGCTTGGAGATACACATAACCACTGTAAGCTTCCCAACCAAAGGGGGATCCTTACACTACCAAACCAAAATTTTTTACTACAACCACTCAAGACATTAGTTCCACGTATCAACCAAAAGACGAGTATGAAATGGAATCCCAAGATAGTGAACAATCACTCCAATCTTGACCCAATTCCATAAAGAAAATCCATCCTAGATGATCCTCAAGCCCTATCACTAGTAATGATATTTTTATCACTAACCACAGCCCCATAAGTGTAGCAAGGTATCTAAACACCCTCAAGTAGTTTGCACCTTCAAGTATATTATTCAAGTTCTTAAATGAAGACATTGGTATGCTTTGGTCTATTGCTCATATACTATCTAGAAGGTATTCCCAAGTTGTATTATGGGGCATTTGAAAGGAAAATCCTGAATTTGTTTACAAGGGTGTGCCCTATGCCACCCATTTTGTATTGGTCCGCAAGTAATATTTTCCACCTAATAAAGAATTTATTTTACATCAAAATAAAATCGGAAAATAATAATAGAATGACAAAGAAAAACTACAGTTCCCTCAAAACATCCAGGATTCCTTCAGTATGACCTAAAGACATTAAGTGCAAGACTGGAAGGACACCATTTTTAGGAAAACCCAAACTCATGTAAGAATTGGGATTAACATATGTAAGTATCTCTTTTGGGATTTGCCTTGTAGAACACTAAAATTGAACTATAGCATGGGTTCCATTGAGCTACAGCCAATGAAACATAAAATTGAAGTTGCACTGTAGTTTAATGTTACATACAAGTGCTATATTGTGCATTAGTGTTGGAAAGAAGTTGAGGCTACTTATGTTGTAAAGTCATTTTGTTTACAATTTTAAACTCAATCCATGATGTGTGTCATAGTATAACATGGCATTGAGGAATCATCATTATATGCACTCTTCTGGATAAAGAACTAGCTATGGTTCAAACTTAAAAATATTTTGACTAATTCACTATAAAAATACCATACTCTCCCTCTGCAAGCTTCTCCAACTTGGCTCTGACAAGATGACTCTCATCCACCCCGCCTGCCTTTAGTTCATATATTACCTGTTCATAAAGACCAAATTGACCGTTAGAAGTATGATAAGAACTCAATACAAAAACATATCAACTAGACCTTGTTAGCTAAGGACCACTTCCAAAGGTAGATTGAGGAAGAAGCTGAAATTGGGGTGATTCTGGAACAAGCTACCTTGAAAATTGGCCATTTGGAAAATAGATTGACAAAACACGATTTAAATTGAAAATTTTCAACTGTTGTTTATTTGGAGTGCAGAATCCTGTGCTTAATTGCACTATGAACATAAAGTATGATAACAACTCAATAAAAAATTGTATCAATTAGACCATGTTAAATAAGTACATTTCCAAAGATAAATTAAGGGAAAAAGGTGAAATAGGAGCGATTCTGGAACCAACTACCTAGAAAATTGACACAAGTGAAAATAGAATGGCGGAAAAAGATTCAAATTTCAAATTTTGAAGAATTTAAAGTTAGAACTATTGTTTATTTAGAGTGCAGCACTTTGTGCTTAATTGCACTATGAACAGAAAGCATGAGTTGTTTTCATACAAGAGATCAATTTCATATTGTTCTGTCTCTGGTTGTATACTTTGTACATAAATCTCAATTCTAATTCAGACTAGTCACTGGATTGGCAATAGTCCCACTGTCTTTTCCTCCCTGCACAAAATTCTTTCAAATTTTAATGAAAAAATTATTTGATACAGAAAAAGAAATGGTAAGATTCTTTAAATTTCACGCCTTCTTGTCAAAGTTAAATGAAACTCATGCTTCCACTTAATGGACAGACCTTAAGAAAGAGGGAGTTAACCACAACTGGAATGTCCACCTGAAGGATGGTTGAAATTTAATTTTGATGGAGTATATAAATGTAACCCTGTTCAAGCAGGGTCCAATGGACTGATTCATGGCTTTAACAGCTATGTATCCTTCACTCTTTTGGAAAGAAATACCAATACTCAAGCTAAATTCGAAGCATTGATTATGGGAGGGGGAAAATCCGTTAGTCGAGTCTTTAAGAAAATCATCTTTAAAGATGATTGAAACATCATTATATATCTCCTGGATGGGAAGATACTTCACCCTTCATGGGAAATGTAAAGCAAAGCCAAATGGATCCTGAAACCTAGTAGCTATTTTGAATCGAGTACATTCATACATGTCACAAGGGTAGCACTTGCAAATCAAGTTGCTCATTGGTTAGAGAACTACATCATCTCTTAAACATTGGTCCAGTCCTAACCCCTAGAGGGTGCAGCCTTGGGTGAGAAGGGAAATAGGAGGACCAACCTAGATATAATAATTAATCAAGGAGACTAAGCCCACCCTTGACTTAATAAGATGGTTGATTTGATGTTCAAATTTTGGATATTGAAATTTGAATTCCCCGTTGTGGGGACGTCCTCATCAACTAATTCTCCAAGTAGCAGTTGGATCTTACATTCTAGATGGCACATCCGATTGGGGACACCTTCACCAACTCATTCTCCATGTAGCAATTGGATTTAACATACCAAAATTTTTATGAAAGATGTTACATGAGCTAAGTTATCCCAGTCCTTGTGTGATTGTTTGTGCAATTTGTTAATGAATGTAACACTTCTTCTCAAGCAAGGGGAAAGAATGGTTCCTCCTTTCCTTATCATCTATCTTTCAAGCTTAGTCTGAGGTTGTTCATCAAGGCTGGATCAGGAAACCAACGTATGCAGATGACGACAAATCCAAAGGGAAAGGACCTAAAGAGTATACCATCCAATACTCAAGACTAGTTCAAGAATTGTATGGCTAATCAAGATATGATTCAAGCAGGTTGGGAAGTCAGTTCCTTGAAGGTGGAAATGAAGGAGGAGCTGAAGAATCAGATGAAGCAAAAACACAGGTGTATTTCCAATGAAAAAATGTATTCCTCTCTAATGGGATTTGGCCAGCATGTGAGGAAGTGTAAGGTGGGAAATTAGATAAGATAAGATAATTTTATTAATGTCCAACGAATGACCAAAAAACTAGGTCAATGGGAATAAAAGAGTGCATCCAGTATGAATACAATGTGGGAGTGCACATTGCAAACGCAACTCCTATATAAATTCAAAACCAAAACTAAGATGAAATAAAGTAAATTTAAAATAAAGAAAGGTACAATCAATGGGATGGTCTCATAAACAAGCATTAAACCATAACAAGGCCCCATGGTGTAGAAAGAGAGAGAGTGGAGCTGAACATGAGATTGAAGATGTTAAGAATGCATGTATATGATAGACAACGACGAGGGGGGCGAGCAGGGCTTTGGATCGAAATCAGAGTCCTCTAGAATGATCGAGGTGTCTGTTTGTACGATCAATGAGATTCATGCAATAACAAAGGAAACATAAATTATTCCTAGCATAAACAACTTTATGCATGTTAAGCTTTTTTTTATATTTGCCACCGTTTAAGATTCATGTAAAGGATATTAAGTAAGAAAAAATGTGCGGTTGAAACATGTAAAGACTCTAACAGGAATAACATAGGGTAACTACAACTAAAAGTGGAATTAACAACAGCACCATCCTGCTCACTTACATTGATCTATTGCTCTTGAAATTGGCCTTGCATTGTGTTTTAAGGGTTGATTCCCTGCATTTGAAATCATAGACTTCACATGGTCTACATGATAGGATCGCCTTGGAGTTCATATTGTTGCATTCTATGCCCATCCATATCTTTCTAAGGCTGACTAAGGGCAGCACCTCTTTGGAACATTGCTTTTTGATTGGAGGGTTGCATACCTGGGAACCTTGGCAGCTGGTTGTCAATTTCCATACTCTGGTAAACTAGAGGTTGCATCAAACAGTCGTTACTCGCATGCATGTTCACTTTTGTAGCCCCATTGAAACTTGGTACCTGGATTTCCTGATTCCATTCAAATTCCATTGGTTGAACAACACATTTCACTTCCTGGAAAGTTGATTCCTGTGAAGATATACCTGAGGCATTACCCCCATGAGAAATCCTTTGTTTTTGTAAGTAACCTTCCTGTCCAGACAAAGAGAAAAGACAACACTTTTATATTTTACGTTTCAAAGTAATAATGTATTGTCTTGATTGATTGTTGTGAACATCGTTAGGGTAGGGATAGAAATCATGATTCAATTGTACACCATTGATATTGCTCCGAGTACCAAAATCATCCACCTTATACCCATAAACCTCAAGTCGCTTAAAGTATGTAGTGTTCACAAACTCACTAAATAACCATGTTTAAGTGACATGCCACCTACAGGTAGCGTCATACCAACGCTTGGTTTATCACTGCCTCTAGGATGTTCAAATAATTATCCACAAAAATATCCTACACGTGTTCATCAAAGTACCTTCATAGGAAAATCCTCGCTAACTAAGTGTCATGAGATGAGCCACACATGAGAAAAAAGAGTTTAGACAACCTGATGATCTGATAATAGAGTTGTAGTCCACTAGATGCACAACCAAAATTTTGGTAGACCTACTACAACTAAGCCAAGTCTTCTATCCTAGAAACCATGTATAGTTTTGTTTAGCAAGCTTTTTTGTGAGACATTTTGGGAGTGGATAAGAAATGGACTCCATGAAGAAGTCAAACAACATCACAAATTGTTTTCCAACTGTTAGGAAAACACAATTTGCACCTCTATACTTTAAAGTTTCACAACCACACTGAACAAACTCGGAATAAATACAATTAACTTCTTTCAAAAACTGATAATTAACTAATAATCAGAGCATTACTAAAAAATGCAATGTTTCACTCTCAACATGTATCCACTAGGGGATTCCCTTCAATGATCCCTTCCCCACTTTCAAAGGTGATCTAGTAAATATTATGTTGCGTACTTTATTTTTAGCCCACCTATATGCATCATTCACCATCAACATTACATTACACAACTCCCTCATAAAATAAACCTATCTGCAAAAAAATGTATACATCAATATATATTGATTCTTCACACTCCAAATCGTGTGAAGATTAAAATAAAAGCATAAACCATAATGAAGATGAACTTGTACAAATTTTGGCATAGCCTAAAAATAAGATAACATAATATGGATATCAATTAGATTACTGTGCATTACATAAAAATGATTATTATTTATGGCAACATTAACCTTAAAAGATGAACTATACAAATTTTGACCTCAAGTATGGATTACTTTGGAATACATTACAAAGTGAAGATAAACCTAGACAGATTTGGGCCTTCAAACCAGATTACAAAGATATCAAAACGAGCAATATTCTTGATGATCATACTTCAATGTAATACTTTTACTGATCATATTTATTTTCTATTTAGA
Source organism: Pseudotsuga menziesii (assembly GCA_001517045.1). Taxonomy (NCBI): domain Eukaryota; kingdom Viridiplantae; phylum Streptophyta; class Pinopsida; order Pinales; family Pinaceae; genus Pseudotsuga; species Pseudotsuga menziesii. Next base: position 194,867 of record LPNX010396450.1, on the reverse strand, counting down.
ATTTGATGATTGACTTGCTCCATAATTCATGAGCATTCATGTGTGGCCAAGTATAATCCCTAGAATATAAATGGATTGGGAAAAAAGTGGAAAAAAGGAAGGAGATGGAAACCAAACAAACAACTGTTGTAAGAAATAATTCACAATTATTAGAGGATTGATGACCCTTGCTGATGATAGACCCAAGAGGCATGCATTTTGAAATGGTAGACCCAAGAGACAAGTCAGAACCAGTAGATGATAGACCCAAGAGACAAGTCAGAACCAGCAATCAGGTTGTCTGATAGTCTCTGTGCAACTGATTCACTTTTTCATGATTCTAATTTCTTCTATGTTTTATATCATGCAGAATAAGTCACCCAAATTACTAAAATACCATACCATAAAATGTTTTTTATATTCAAAGCTTAACTAAAGGGATTACTAGAAATAACCTATGGTAGTTAAATCCCTTGTTCCATCCAATTAAGTATTTTTGGATTTCAAAAAAAATAGAGTTTTCAAATTTAAGTGAAATTTACCAATAGGATCAAATAAAACTTACAACTGAAAATTTGTTAAATTGATCTCAACATTATCTTTGTAATTGCATTTTCTTTGAATTAGTTTTACTCTTATTAAAGCATGACAACAACAATATATAAGACAAGCTATTGGGGGCATATGAAACAATTATGAAAACGAAATTAATCAGTTTGATCATTATTCACAGGAAAATACAGTCCAGTACCCGTACAACAATATATACTTGAATCATGGTAAACATAAGAATAAAAAAGAAACCATTATTTTCTACTGAAGTACTTACTGATACAGTATAGATCCTGCTGATTTTATGCAATTCTATAACCATAAATTAGAGAATCAATTGTTGTATGGCCTAATCATAAAAACCACATCAAACAAAATAATTTAAATTGGTTATAAAATAAAATAATTTATTGCCATTTTTTAAATGATAACAAGGCATGCTGGCGATTGATCTTACAAGCAAAATTTCACAAGCTAAAAGCAATCAATCTTACAACCAAAATTTCAAAATGGAAATACTTTATATAGGGTTTCAAAGGAAGAATGCGGCTGATGGGTTTTAATGAAAAATATTTAATTAAAGTCTCAAAATAAAAATAAAAAAGATAATTTAAAGCACCTTGGATAGGTCGAGGAGAGCGTTCTCCTTGTGCTCAGGAATCTTTCTCCCTGTGTTAAATGAATGCCATTTGAGAACTAATAATTGTTAATGTATTTGTAACTTCGGCATGTATTCATTCGTATATCTTATGTATTGTACCTCGATGTTTATTCTGGGATGTTTCTATAATGTATTTGAGTCATGTCATGCCCCGATGTTCCTATAGGGAGGTTCTATAATGTAAACAAGTCATGTCAAGTCATTGTGGGTAACCCTCCTATTGATCAAGGGTTAAAGTCCCCCGCAGTTTCGGGGCACTAGGGTTATTAGACTCTCCTAGAGAAGTTGGCCCTAGTAAGTTATTGTCAAGTCGGGAATTAGTATAAATAGAGAGTGAGTCTCTATATTTATCACACACTCACTCACACTCAGTTGTAGCGCATAGCTGAGGAAGAAGAAGACACTGGGGCTAGGAAGAAAGAGGTTATTGTTGTTGGGAGATCATCTTACTATTTTGGGGTCTTAGTTTTGGTGCTGATTATATCTCTGAGGAAGTTGTGGGGTTTTCTCCATTTATGGTTTCCCTGAGGAAAAACACTATGTTCATTGTCTCTTGTGTTTGATTGATGTGCTTGTTATTCTCTCAATTAAAGATCCTAATATAATACTAGCTTAATGTTAAAAATCTAACATGGTATTAGAGCTAACCTAAGAAGAAGACACTGTGCAGCTGTGGAAACTAGGGCTTCCTACTTTTTGGATCTCTCTCCATATATTTTCAGCAAAAAGAAGGTTGGGCTGACACACCTCCCTAGCGTGCATCTTTCTATCGAAGCAGAATCCAATTCTGAGCTTTTTCAGTTTTGGACCCGACACTACTACCAGAAATTAGGGCTTTCCACAAAAGTGGAATTTTTTAGTGATCCCAGGCCTGGATTAATCTCCTCCTCAAAATCGAATTTTAGAGATCAAGATCAAAACAGTTGGTTGGACAGAACTCCAGAAAAGACAACCCCTAATCTGCTCCTAAACCAGCACTGCAGAAATTCAGCTCCAAATCCAGATCTGGCATCTTGACCTAGTAAGATCTATATCTTTTGTATTTCCATTTTAGGTTCTCAGTTAAGATGTCTCATCATACCAAGCTTGATGAAAAGCTTGAGGGAGATGATAACTTTCAAGCCTGGAAGGATTGGATCTCCCTGGTCCTAGAAGAAAATGAGTTGGACTCCTATGTTAACCCAAAAATTCCCTCACTTAGCTCTACATGACCTACACTACCCAAGGACACCCATTCACGACCCTCCATTAGACCCCCACACGCTCAAAAAGGATTAAGGATGAAGAAAAGGGCTTAAAAACCCCAAAAAGGAGCCTAAATAACTCTGATATGGCCCTAAATCCTCCAAAAAGGGGATAAACCCCCTCAAAGGAGCCTAAAACCCTAAAAGGAGCTAAAGTTAGGGCATAAGGGGCTAAATCCCGGACCAAGGGCTTAAAACCCCAAAAAAGCTATAAAAGGAGGGTGGTGGTTCACTCTCAAACACAATCCTCCCTTGCATACTGTTATGTTTCCCATGGATGCCTTAAGACCTATTTGCCTCTCAAGCCACCCACATCCCCCTCTCTTCCACTCACATTCCCCACTGAGCCATAGATCCTCCTCCATTACTGAGTGAGATAGAGAGGTGCTTCCTCCCAGCCAGGGCATGGTGGCCCATTTCACCAAAGGAGAGGTATAACATTCTTTGCTTATGTGTTTTGTTTAGTAGTTTAGTTGTTTTCTAACCCTTGTCTCTTTGCGGGTTTGATTTCTAACATGTTTTTGTAGGTTTTTAGTTTCTAATAGTTGTTTGCAGGTATCCAAGGCGAACCCCTAACATTGTTTGCAGAGCGGCTCGCGGTCATTTTATTTCTTGTTCTTTGCTTTCTATCCATTCCATTTTCTTTTTGCATTTTCCACACACAGGAACCTACCCTTCTATCCTATAGACAGAAGGGAGCCATTCCTGCCCCTGTAGTAAGGAGAAATCCCTGCTGCAGAACTGGCGACCATACCAGGTTGATCCCACAGGATCCCTGGTTCAATTTTTTTTTCAAATTTCAATTTTTTTAGTTTATGCCCTAATTTTAGAAATTTCTTGTAAAATATAGCTTAGATCTAGTTTATTTCCAGTTTTTATTGTTGTCGAAGCCTCTGCTAGGCAAATCTAAGTTAGTTTGGCTATAGTATAGGTTACTGTCGGTCGGATCTGGCTCAAAATTAGAAAAACCCCAAATCTGGGGCAGGTCACACTTATCGTGCCTGAACAGGGGATGAGGTCGCTCTTTTAGGCCTCACAAGCACGAACAGGTCACCCTTTTCCCCCTGAAAGGTGCGACTTCACTCAGAACAGTAGACCACTTCTGTCTGTGAAATCTGTGCGACCCCCTCGCCCGTTTCTGGAAAACTTTTGCTACCCCCTCACCGAAATTTACCCGAAACATGCAGACTGTCAATCAGAGGTTAAATTTCAGTTCAATAGGGACTGTCAGTGCGGCTCGGCCACCTCTATCCAGCATAGTAGTTTAATTTCAGTTTCTGTTACAATTTACTGCAATTTCCTGTACAAACAATGTGTAAATTCCAAACAAATTTTAATGGCTTAATGAATGCAGCTTAACTAAAATCGACAATAAACTTAACAATATTGCTTACCCTTCCTCCTCTACCCACTCATCACCCTCTGGGATATTCTGGGATACGACGAAGGGAAAGCTCGTATAGTCCTAGGCCCTTCATTGAATATTGTTCTAAACCATTAAAAACGGATAACCTGGAAGGTAGAGGGGGTAGAGAAGGAGGGATTCTCATGGTGCTAAGTGTCATCCCTGTTGACCAACCTTGCATCTGGGAGGTGGCCTATGGATCTACAGATGGGATTAGTCCCATTTTTTTGAGAGCCCAACACCTTCTCTTGGTCTAAGAGGAATATCAGTGTAAGGTAGTCATCTTGTTAGGCCATCCACATTCAGGGTTAAAAATGTATCTATTTACAAATTTCTCATTATTCACTGATTGCACAACAATGATATGAACTCTGCTAGAATATGATGAATTCATAAACCATTTGCAGCCACTTGATACCAGAAAGACAGAAAAACAAATACACCATACCAAGTAATCAACCCAACTCAGTTCATGACACTGACAGAGCCTTAAAATTTATCAATTTACACTAAGTTCAAACAAATCTGCAGTCTTTGAGGACATAAGTCCCTGACTGCTTCAACCATGGGAAGTACTTGGGCTCAGCCCAGAAACTCATTGTGAGGAGTACCATGGGAAGCCCAAATTAGTTGGCCGCTGAGAGGAATTGCCAAGCGAAACGGAAAAAGACCCCCACCGATTGAGTAGAAATGCCCATGAGGAAAAAGCCAAGCGTTGTCTTCTGGTAGTATTGGTTGTCGAGTGACCACCTACGACCAATAGGAAGCCATTGAAACCGATTTCCAAACATCATTCCCATTAGTTTGATAAATATCTAACACAATTGAACCCCCACGCTCTTACTCATGCCTAAGAGGTGAACCACCACCATTCGGGACATTAAACTGACACCGTTGAAACCATTCTCAATGATCTCCCACACCATCAGAAGGCCACACAACCTCTGATTCATATTCAGACCCATACCAGTCTGAAACAGACCTCCATACTGCACCATCAAGCCCCGCGGCTGGTGCAAATCCGGATCTATTTTCCGGCATAACCATAGCAAGTGGACCCGTGTCCACACCACAACCTGTCACCAACAACCTTGTATGTGGCCCAAGAATAGTCATGCAAACTGTCATCAGTCAACTGCCACCACCCATAGTGACCAGCCAAGCTGGACCACTTGTAATACAAAGGGGAAGTGGCCCTTCCACACACACTACCCCTCCTACCCCATAGGGGGGCAGTGGACCATCCACTTACATTTCCCCTACTGTCATACATGGGGACAATGTCCCCTCCACCCACACTATCCCTCCCACCACAATTGGGGGCATTGGCCTATCTACAATGGCACAACCCATACCCCCATTTATGTAGGTACATTATGCACCTGCAAACCCCACCACCATCCCTTCCCCATATCACATCAACCTGGGGTCCAATATGCCTTTCATGGCTCGTCTTAACTTGCATGATTTGGCTCGATTGACAAACGACCCCATTCACCATCAAGATTTTTGGCCTCCAATGCCAACTAGGCTGCCATCAGACATCCCCAAGTTTGAAGGCAAGGCAGGGGAATGTCCCCAAAACCATATTATGACATTCCATCTATGGTGCTCATCCAATAGCATCGTAGATGATTCCATCAAGCTAAGTCTATTCCAACACACCCTTATAGGTGTCGCGGCCAAATGGTACATTGAGCTACTACAGGCCAAATATCTAGATTTCAACTCCTTAGCTTTGATGTTCCTACAGTATTTCCAACTCCATGTCAGATATGAAAAAGGGGTGGAGATCCTGTTATCCAGTTTCCAAAGCACTGTGACATATAACCAACCACATCCATGAGTGGCAATGACATCGCAACTTATGTAAAATCCAACTTGACGACAGGATCTTCTTGGATTGGTTCCTCAAGACCTTTCTCCCGCCCATAGCAAAGGACGTCGCATCCAAACGTCCCCAATCTGAAGAGGAAGCCATACTAAAAGCCCAATAGTTTGACCTTATCTACGCCTAGTCTGGATATCTGTACACCGTCATTCCAAACGCCCCCCATCCAAACACCTCCTATCGGAATGCACCGGGGGCATCTCATGCTGTACATGGCATCATAGGCTCTGTCTCCCAACAGCCACAGCATCGTCCGACACCATTTGTTGTTACACCACAACCAAGCAACACTGCTAGTGTTGCTTACCAAAACCAAACTCCAAACTATGCCAGAATGATGTCCCATTCCGGAGCAACAACTTCCTACACACAACCTGCGCCACCGCAGCAGGCTCAGGCCATGGCATGGCCAACACAAAAGTACGTGGGGAAAATGCCCACATTTGTGGCACCACATCCCACCCAAATTTATTATGCACCACCAATGCAAGCGGTTCAAGCCCCCGCCCCTGTTCCACCCGCTCCATTGGGACAAGTGTTTTCACAAAAAAACCATCCCCAACCAGCCTACCCCCAACAATCAACAAGGGAAAGCCCGGAATAATCAACCCCGAAACCAAGCCAATAACCAACCGTAGGGAGGCGGTCAACAACCAAATCCTCCCAACAATTTCGCAGTGAACCAACCCACCCAAAACCCCCCACGACCAAATGCTCCTAGATGCAATGCCCCGTTGCACACAAACCAACCGTAAGGTCTATGGGCACTACACATTTGAGTGTCCCCTCATGGGTTGCACCAAGCAGGCCATTCATTATGAGGTTCAATAGGCTACCAACACTGCAAATCAAACCCAACCCAACTCGGCACCACAAGGACCTCCTCCTATGGTGCTTCAAAACCCACTACCTTTCCAAGGGTTGGTGGCAACCGCACCCCCTCCCCAACCCAATCCCAATGCTCCGGGGGCACCTCTCATGACCGAAACAGGTGTTCACCACCTGCTAGCCATGACGACTGAAGAGTTCAACTTACAAACTAGACGAAATCAATACGGAGCCAACACCGAACCCGCTAACACATCAGCGGCATCAACATCTAAAATAGTCAACCTACCTCTTCAGTTAACCCCATTCCTGCGCCCACCCATACACAGGATTGCCAATAACACCACGGCTAGAGCTGCAATCAGCTATAGCATTGTGGATGATTTGGCCCAAACACCAACAGCCATGTCCACTCTTGAGGTACTTAAAACATGCCCAATGCAGTGGAAAGCCTTACTAGCTGCCTTTGGGGCAGTAGACCCCTCCGACTCCAAGTTGATCACATTCGACACGGAGAACGGAGAACCATGCATGCCATCCACCATCACCTTCCAAATCCAAATGTCTATCTGGAACCTGGTTGTGCACCAGTGCATAGTGGCTGAGGGGGCATCCACGTGCATTATGTCTTCCCTGGTTTGGCAGAAACTTGGATCACCAATTCTGCAACCGTCCTCCACAACTCTGTGGGTGTATGATAGCCATCCCACTAAAGCCAAAGGAATCCTCCCTCATGTCCCCATCACATTAGCTGGGAAGACAGTTCTAATTGACATAGAGGTTGTCAACGCTCAACTAGACTATAACCTTGTCCTCAAGAGAAGTTATATGTACACCATGAGAGCGGTCGCATCAACTGTCTTCCATCTCATGATGTTCCCCCACAAAGGGAAGATCGTGACAGTTGATCAACTCACTTATTATGATGCGCAAGGGTTAACGGTACTCGCCAACATTATCCCTACCATCACCACCATTGAGCCACAAGGGATGACCACACATGCCAATGTTGTCCCTGAAATCAACACCATGGTTGACAACACACCAGCTTCCCCATTGTTGAATGTGGGCCCTGGGTTTTTTGTCGATACCACCATGATGGCTCATTTTCCCTTAGTGTCACCACCACCGACACAAAATGAGACTGTGGACTTGTGCATGGTCTCATCCATCACCGCTGCACTCAAACAACAAGTGCAGTCGCAACTTCAACCCCAAAAACAACACCGTTTGCAACCCCAACACCAACAGCAGCCGCAACATCATCTACAGTAGCATCATTTCGTGCAACCACAACCACAACCACATCCCCACATGCAACCGTTAGGGAGTTATCTGGGCTCATCTCCAATCCATATGATTCCCTTCCTCTTTCCCCCACCTTGTGTCATGAGCAAGCCGGTAATGGCCACCTTAAGCCTACCTAAGTTTACATTGGGAATTCTGGTATGGTATCTCGATCCACCAGCTCAACCACCAATGCCCCAAGTTGTCTTAACTTGGGTGCAACCTATTGCGGTCAAGTCTCACCCTCCACCCGGCCCACAAAAGCCAACCACCGAACCTGCACCAGCACCACCCTACCCGAAAAGGGCCAGGGGCAAGAATGCCAAAGCCACGATAGAACCTCGGCAGATCCTGCCTTGCACCGTCTGTGAACAACAGGGCCATCCAACTCAGAATTGCTCTAAAATTCCAATGATCCATGCGCATTTGGATGCCATGGACACAATCGAAAACCTCCTCGTGGTTGAACTTCCAACTGCACCAATAGTCAGAAACAAGTCACTGAGAACAAGCCATGCTTGCACCCTCTGCGATTTGTATGGACAGTATTCTCACCATTGCCAAGACTTGCCTGAATTTTGAATGGCTTTAGCCAACCTCCGTCAACATTCCCTGGAATCAAAGATCACTCTGATCGAATAAGTTCACCCCCCACCTCCTTCTTCGGACACCGTGTCTATTTACATGATGTCTAGTTCTACAGAGCCTCTTGTCTCTAGCATCATCGAAGGTCCATCAGACCTATCTCTTCCGTTGTTTCCCCAGCCATAGCCACAACCTCAGTTGCAACCTCAACCTTAGTTACCAAGGAAATAGTGGCGTTCATTCCCGATCAACATGATCCTTTTCCTTTTTCTTTTCCTTTTTCTTTTCCTTTTCCTTTTCCTATCATCCAGGATCGTGAGTAAGTCTGTCTTGGAAATCCGCAATCTACAGGATTTCACACTGGGAGATCCTATGTGGTACCTTGAACCACCTACCATACCTCTGAGGCCCCAAGATGTGTTGACTCATGTCCAGCCAATTGAGATGATGTTGCACCTACCTCCAGGTCCATCAAAGACTCCTCCCGTCTCCAGGCCTGCCCCTCTTCCTCCAACAGAGACTGGGGGCAAGGCAACCAAAGCCACAACCAATACCATTTTCATGATATCTAGCACCATTTTCCCTTTCTCCTCATCGGTTGTGGAAGATCCACCTGATCTAACCCAACACCACTTATGCAATGACGAAGATATATGTAAGACCACCTTCGGTTTTACCCCATTCCCTTTAAAGCATAGTGTGGAATCGGTTCTTCCCATAAAAGACCAGATTCTGTCACCCTGCCTTACCAATGACCTTCATCTCGGCAAGGGGGCATACCTCTTCGCTGACTCAGATGGTTGCCTCTGGAAGAAGTCGCGTAATGGGCTCCACCTCAAGAGAGTCTATGCCTGATACCACCACTATGAGTCCCTTATAGCGTAGTTTTCTCCCTTTTTGTTTTTCAACATTTTTTACCACAAGTCAGGGGTAGCACCATCAGCTGCTAATCCAAAGTCACCCAGAATCGGTTCAAGACTCCTCTCACACCTCCGAGCTCAAATTTCCATTTCCTTATGAGACCATCGTCTCATGTTTAACAAACAAATTTCGGGACCACTTCCTAGAAGTCACCTCGATTTACGAGCCACAGCATGGTGATGCAAGTGTCTGCGGACCTGTACTTGCATCACACTTGCCTACCACTACTCATGTGGATTCTCAGGCCACCTCCCATTAAGGGTTACCATTTACTTTTTTGTTTTGTATTTTTAACACATAGTTTCCTTCTCCATCCACCGCACCTTATGTGGGTCTCTGGACCATTGTCCACAAAACGATTTATTTTTCTTGCATGTATTTGGCATATAAGTTCCCCCGGACTTGCAGTCACATCGCATGTAGTCAAGTCCATCCACCACAACTCACACACAACTCTCTTGACCTCTGTCTAAGAGCCACCTTGGTTTGCATGCCTCTGTCGAACCGACTCATGAGCCTCTACTGCAATCTATCCCGCACCTGCATTGGTATGTTTGAGAGCCTTCTGCTCTATCCATACTGTGCAGATAAACTTTGGGCCACTAGCCACCATCCCGACATGGGGCACTTCCTGTGCCACTACAATAGGTTGACCATGTTGGAGTTTTGTTTAAGCTCTTTTCTGACTCCTTAAAACAATGAAAAGATAGTCGAGCACAACTACTTCCTTTCCCGCTCACTAAAGTATAGGAAAGGGCGTCTACATTGTCTCATTTACCTCCTTTTGCGGACCATGTAGACCCTCAATTGAAAAGGACCTCCTTGGCACACTCAAGCCAAGACTGTTCCCCTCTGCATACTTTTATGCTTTCTCGAGCAGAGGAACCGCACTTTACGAAAAAGCTCACCACGGGTTTTCGTTAAGCTCTTTTCCATCCTTCTCATCAAGAAAATATTGCCGAGCAAACTTGGTTTCGTTCATGCCCGTAAAAGTATCTGAATGACCATCCAGTCAATATAGGTTTAACCTTTGTTGGCCTAATTGGACTACCAATGGTAAATAAGTCTCTCATCCCCTATAGGATGGGCGAGCTCTCATATGTATACTTTTATCCTTTTTTGGGAACAGGAGACTACCAATGAAAAAGAGCCCCCACTGGAGTCTTCTTTGTGCTTTCAGACTCTCTAAAATTGAAAGCACCATCGAGCATTTACCTTCTCGGGCTCACCAAAAATCCACGAGATCGTACCACAACGGTGTCCCTAGACACCACCCCACAAAAAATAGTTTGGAAGCATCCCCACATTGGGTCACCTTTGTTCAAAGTACTCTACAATGTGTCTTCCTTGGATCCCATCAATATCAAAAGCTTCTACCTCCTCCAAGTATTTCCCATCTGCAGTGACATTACCGGTATTACAGCTATGATCCCATTCCCATGAGTCAAGTTTCATTTGCTACCTGGTCCGCCCTGCCATCATACTCTGAACAAAGAAAGTTTGATTCTACCACACTCCCCCTACCCCTGTTCAATTCTTTCTCTCCCCCTCCCCCCTCCCATTTAGTGGGTCAGTCCGCAGATTTTCTCACACCTTTCGGTTATCTCCCTCGCACTTCTAGTCAAGGAAACACCATTTCCTTGACTAGGGGCAGGTCTCCCTCTATCGACGACAACACAGATATTCTAGAGGATAGACCCAGAGGTCCCTGTATCCTAGTTGCATTAACCTCATTGATGAGTTCCTTGGACCACTTGAGAGGAGTCCTTAGTGCCTCTTAGGATGGTTGTTTCTCACGTGCTCGACTCCAACTACATCATCGCACCATTGAGATTCATACAGGGTTTGGTCCACACAATACTTGGTCGAAGACCCCAAATGTCACCTGACTCTAGCACATTGATGAGTCTACTTGAGGGACCTAAACAGGTTATTTCCCCTGTGATTTTTGGGTTGCGTTGGAGACAGTGTTAGAAGCCCCAACAGTGCTTCTATATATATTTATGATTGATGCAGCATACTTGTACCACAGAGACTCTGACTCTCAATCAGTGAGTCCATACAACTATGTACCATTCCAGATCCAGCACACTATCAGTCATGAAGATATAGCATTCCATAAGAATGCCATGGGTCCAATGTACCAGATCAGCATTGTATTCAGCCTCACATTGAGGTAACCAGCATTGTATAAACAGTTGTATATGATTTGCTCTTGTATTTTAGAGCATAGATCAAATTATTCTTTTGACATTGTCACGAGCATGGGGATCCCCGCCTCATCCATATACATGTCACACATTATTTGTATCTCACCCATTGATGGGAACCATATTAATACAAAAACCAAAAGCCACCATGCCCTAGCCCCGGAAGCACCACCTCTACGCAGCAAATACTATGATGTTCGTCGGCCATACGATGAGCTCCTGCCCTCACACATCAAGGGGCAATCTGTTAACCAAAAAAATCCCTCACTCAGCTCTACATGGCCTACACCACCCAAGGACACCCATTCACGACCCTCCATTAGACCCCCACACACTCAAAAAGACTTAAGGATGAAGAAAAGGGCTTAAAACCCCCAAAAAGGAGCCTAAATAACTCTCCTAGGGGCTAAAGCCTCCAAAAAGGGGATAAAACCCCTCAAAGGATCCTAAAACCCTAAAAGGAGCTAAATTTAGGGTGGAAGGGGCTAAAAGCCCAAAAAAGGGGCTAAAGCCTGGACCAAGGGCTTAAAACCCTAAAACCCTAAAAAAGATATAAAAGGAGGGTGGGGGTTCACTCTCAAACACACACCTCCCTTGCATACTGTTATGCTACCCGTGGATGCCTTGAGACCTATTTGCCTCTCAAGCCACCCACATCCCCCTCTCTTCCACTCACATTCCCCATTGAGCCATAGCTCCTCCTCCATTGTTGAGTGAGATAGAGAGGTGCTTCCTCCCAGCTAGGGCATGGTGGCCCATTTCACCAAAGGAGAGGTATAACATTCTTTGCTTATGTGTTTTGTTTAGTAGTTTAGTTGTTTTCTGACCCTTGTCTCTTTGCAGGTTTGATTTCTAACATGTTTTTGCAAGTTTTTAGTTTCTAATAGTTGTTTGCAGGTAGCGAAGACGAAGCCCTAACATTGTTTGCAGAGGGGCTCATGGCCGTTTTATTTCTTGTTCTTTGCTTTTTGTCCATTCCATTTTCTTTCTGCATTTTCCACACACAGGAACCTACCCTTCTATCCTATAGACAGAAGGGTTCCATTCCTGCCCCTGTAGCAAGGAGAAATCCCTGCTACATCCTATATCAATGAGGAGGTTCCAGTTCCAAAGGGAGATGAGGCTAAGGCCTTACACAAGAATAAGTTGGTTATGGCTAAGAGGATTATTGTTGATTCAATCAAGGATCACCTCATACCACAGGTGTCCTCCCTAAATACACCTAAAGCTATGTTTGATTCCCTAACCAAACTATTTGAAGGGAAGAACATAAACCAGAAGATGACTCTGAGAAACCAACTGAAGAATGTAAAGATCCAGAATGCAGAAACCATCCAGTCTTACTTTACAAGGGTCTCTCATATCAAGGAACAGCTAGAAGCAGTAAATGAAGAAGTGGAGAATGCATATATTGTAATGACCACCTTGAATGGTCTCCCTAGATCATGGGACTCCTTTATTCAAGGAATCTGTGCCAGAAAGAAGTTAGTCAAGTTCAGCAGACTATGGGAAGAATGATCTCAAGAAGAAGCTTGAATAGCAGCTCAAGAAGAAAAGATAGGAAGTGAATATAAAGCTCTCACGGTACACTCCAAAAAAACCAGAAGAAGTTCTCATCACCCCAGAGGTAAGCACTCTCACAAATATAACACTAGAAAAGATTTGTCTAGAATCAGATGTTATACATGTGACAAGAAAGGACACTATGATAGAGAATGTCCTAGAAACAAAAATGCCTCTCACAAGAAGAAGGGAAACAAGAGAAGACATCATGCTCATGCTGCAGAGGATGATGAACCTTCCACAAAGAGAATCAGACATGAAAGTGATGATTCCTAAAGTGATGAAGAATATGTTTTGATTTCCGCTCTCACAGGAAAAATTATACATGGAATCAATGATTGGATTATAGATAGTGGGGCTTCCAAACATATGACAGGATTCAAGGAATCCTTTATGAAACTATCAGAACATGAATCGACACACAAGGTGAAACTTGGAGATGACTACCAGTATCCAATAAAAGGTATTGGGGAATCCTCCTATAAGCTAGACTCTGGAAAGTGTATGACAATGAAGGAAGTATTGTTTGTACCAGGACTAAAGAAGAACCTCCTCTCCATATCTACATTAGATGCAAAAGGCATGAGGGTTGCATTTATAGATGGTCAAGTTATCATGTGGCCAAAGGGAAAGACTATTAATGATGCAGTAGTGATTGGGGAACAAGAGGGAGGTCTATATAAATTGAAGGGCCATCCAGAACAAGCCTTGGTCCATGACACAGTAGAGACAAATGAACTTTGGCATAGAAGGCTTGCACATGTGCATTACAAAGCACTACCACTTCCAAGCAAAGTTGTTAAAGGTCTTCCAGAAATTCAAGCAAAACATGATGGGGTATGCAAAGGATGTGCAAAAGGAAAGAACACAAAGAAGACATTTCCAATTAGCGAGAGCAAGGCAAAAGGAATCTTGGAAATCATCCACTCTGATGTATGCGGTCCAATGTCATCAAGTTCATTAAGGGGGTATGCATACTATGTTTCTTTTATTGATGAGTTTTCTAGGAAGACATGAATTTACTTTATGAAGAACAAAGATGAAGTTTTCAGCAACTTCAAGGAATTCAAAGCCTTGATCGAGAACCACACTAAAACGAGGATCAAAACCTTTCGATCAGATAATGGTGGAGAATTCCAGCAAATGAATTCAAAGAGTTATGCAAAGACTCAAGGATTAAGAGAGAGTTATCCACTCCATATAATTCACAACAGAATGGGGTTGTAGAAAGGAAGAATAGAACTATCATGGAAGCTGCAAGAGCAATGCTTCATGATCAAGATCTTCCCATGCATCTATGGGCAGAAGCTTCCAGAATAGCAGTGTATGTACAGAAACGTACTCCACACAGAGTACTCGAGAACAAGACACCTACGGAAGTCTTTTCCAGCAAGAAACCAGAAGTTAGCCATCTCAGAATATTCAGTTGTCCAGTATACATACACATTCCAAAAGAAAAGAGGACAAAGTTAGATCCTTCAGGAAAAAAAGGTATATTTGTGGGATACTCTGAAAGCTCGAAGGCTTACAGAATATACTTCCCAGTATTCAAGAAGATCGACATCGGCAGGGATGTAACATTTGACTAAGACTCAGCCTACAACAAATCCAGAAAGAAACCTGTTGAAGTTCCTGAAGAATCGAAAGCACCCAGAATTCATGACACAACCATGAACGAAGAAACTCAAGAAGAAGATCGAGAATTTGAAGAACCTCAAGAACCTGTAGATCCACCTCATGAGAAGAATCCTAATAAGAGGAAACCTACTTGGGTACGAGAAGGTATCCAAGGTGCGGAAATATATGGGGCTCCAGAAGAGAATCACAGAGAAAGAAAGAGGACTAGGTCCTGCTCCGGATATGTAGCATTATTATGTGATTTCATCGATAAAGAACCTTCCAATTATGAAGAAGCGACGGAAAGGAAAGAATGGAAGGATGCTATGATCGAAGAGTATCAATCGATCATGAAGAATGATGTTTAGGATGTTTTCCCAATACCAAAAGGGAAGTCGGTTGTAACTTCCAAATGGATCTACAAGCTCAAGCATGCTACAAATGGTAGCATAGAAAAATATAAAGCAAGAGTTGTTGCTCGTGGCTTCTCCCAGAAAGAAGGAATAGATTATGAAGAAACTTTTGCACCTGTAGCCAGATACACTTCCATCATATTAGTACTTTCTCTGGCTGTAGTGATGAAATGGAAGATACACCAAATGGATATCAAGACTGCTTTCTTGAATTGTGTAGTGGAAGAGGAAGTGTATGTGGAACAGCCACTCAGTTTTGAGACACATGATAGGGAGTCTCATGTGTATAGATTGAAGAAATCCCTGTATGGTTTGAAACAGGCACCCAGGACATGGTATGGTAGAATTGACAGCTTTCTATCTAGCTTGGGCTTTGCCAAGAGTAAAGTAGATTCCAACCTTTACTACAAGGTTGAAGATGGCAACCCAGTGATGCTCCTACTGTATGTAGATGATATGTTTGTAACAGGTATGGATGGGTTGATTGATGATACGAAGAGGAAGCTTGATGCCAAGTTCGAAATGAAGGACTTGGGTATGATGCATTATTTTCTAGGCTTGGAGGTGTGGCAGAATGCAAATGGAATTTCCCTAGGACAAGGGAAATATACAGTAGAGATCCTGGAGAGATTTGAGATGATGGACTACAATGCCATGACCACACCTATGGCATTGAACGTGAATCTATTGAGTGATGCTTCATCAGAAGCGGATGATGCTACGATGTATCATTCGATGATTGGGTCCTTGATGTACCTGACAAACATGAGACCAAATATTTGCTTTGCTATGAACACCTTGAGCCAGTTCTTGACAGATCTGAGACATGTTCACTTGATTGCTGCAAAGCATATTCTGAGGTACCTGAGGGGTACAGTTGATTATGGGCTCAAGTATGAGGTGAGTTAGAAGATTAACCTGGAGGGTTATGTTGATTCAGATTGGGCAGGAAGTGCCATTGATAGGAAGAGAACTTCAGGGTGTTGCTTCAATATAGGATCAGGTGTGATCTCTTGGTTTAGAAGGAAGCAATCCTGTGTGGCACTGAGTACAGCTGAAGTAGAGTATGTCATAGCTTGTTTAGCTAGTTGTGAGGCAATATGGATAAGGAAGCTACTATCTAATTTATTTGATCTCCGGTTGGATGCTACTTGTATATATTGTGACAACCAGAGTTGTGTGAAGTTGTTGGAGAACCCAATGTTCCATGACAAGTCAAACCATATCAAGATCAAGTATCACTATATCAGGGATATGGTGCAGAGAGAAGCAGTGAAGCTCCAGTATGTTGCGATGGATGAATAGATAGCTGATGTGTTGACGAAGCCATTAGCTAGAGTGAAGTTTGAGTACTTTAGGGAGAAGCTTAGTGTTCTCTAGATCGAGGTTCCTTCCAAGGGGAAGTGATGAGTCTATGATCCATTCTAACACGGTGAGAGGGTTGGTTCCTTCCATGGTCAAAAGTACGGACTGAGCCATTATGTCATGGTGAGAGGATTGGTTCCTTCCATGTCAAATATGAGTGTTGAGCCATTCTGATATGACTGTAGGATTGGTTCCTACATGATCAGATATAAGGGTTATTTCCATTCTCTGAATGGAGGTTCCTGGTCAGTTACCAGGAATACTCGGTCTAGGACTGAGGGCCATTTTGATATGACTGTGAGATGTATTCTTACATGATCAAATGTGAGTGCATGGCCATTCTGATGTGATTGAGGGATGTGTTCCCACTTGATCAGATATAAGGGTTGTTTCCATTCTTTGAATGGAGGTACCTGGTCAGCTACCAGGAAAGCTTAGTCTGGGACTGAGGGCCATTCTGATATGACTGTGGGATGTGTTCTCACATGATCAGATATGAGTGCATGGTCATTCTGATGTGATTGAGGGATGTGTTCCCACTCGATCAGATATAAGGGTTGTTGCCATTCTCTGGGAGAATGGAGGCACCTGGTCAGTTACCAAGAACCCTCAGTCTGGGACTGAGTGCCCTTCTGACATGGTGAGAGGATTAAGTTCCTTCCATGGTCAGATGCAAGTGTTGTTCCTTTTCACAGATGGTAGTAGGTGTGTCCTACCATGCTGGTGATTGTAAGTGTTGTGCCTTTCCACAGATGGTAGTAGGTGTGTCCTACCATGCTGGTGATTGTAAGTGTTGTGCCTTTCCACAGATGGTAGTAGGTGTGTCCTACCATGCTGGTGGATGTGAGTGTTGAGCCTTTCCACAGACGATAGTAGGTGTGTCCTATCATGTTGGTGGATGTGAGTGATGTGCCTTTTCACAGATGATAGTAGGTGTGTCCTATCATGCTGGTGAATGTAAGTGTTGGGCCTTTCTGACAGGGTTGTGGGATGTGTTCCCGCATGTTCAGATGTGAGTGTTGGGTGTGCCTTTCTGACATGGTGTTGGATGTGTTCCTCTCATGGTCTGATGTAAGTGTTGGGTAGGCCATTCTGACTTAGGGTCAAATATAAGCGTTGAACAAGACCTACATGGTGGCTAGGCCTACAACCAGCATGAAAAAGGGTTGGCTCTATAGAACTTCTTGTGACGAGAAGAATCATGAGATAGAACCCGTGATGATCCAGCAGTGATGATCTAGATCCAATGATGATGTTCCAGTGATGATCCAGATCCAGTGATGATCCAAATCCGAAGATGAAGATGAATTGAAGATGAAGATAACTTGAAGATGACTATAACTTGAAAATGAAGATGACTTGAAGATGATGAGGACTCGAGGATGATCCAGATGATACAGAGAAGAAGACTTGTGATGATAAATTGTGTCATGAGAATACCTTCCTAGTTAAGAGGGAGTGTTAATGTATTTGTAACTTCGGAATGTATTCATCTGTATATCTTATGTATTGTACCCCGATGTTTATTCCGGGATGTGTATGTAATGTATTTGAGTCATGTCATGCCCCAATGTTCCTATCAGAAGGTTCTATAATGTAAACAAGTCATGTCAAGTCATTGTGGGTAACCCTCCTATTGATCAAGGGTTAAAGTCCCCGTAGTTCCGGGGCACTAGGGTTATTAGACTCTCCTAGAGAAGTCGGCCCTAGTAAGTTATTGTCAAGTCGGGAATTAATATAAATAGAGATTGATTCTCTCTATTTATCACACACTTACTCACGCTTAGTTGTAGAGAATAGCTGAGGAAGAAGAAGACATTGGGGCTAGGAAGAAAGAGGCTATTGCTGTTGGGAGATCATCTTACTGTTTTGGGGTCTTACTTTTGGTGTTGATTCTATCTCTGAGGAAGTTGTGGGGTTTCTCCATTTATGGTTTCCCTGAGGAAAAACATTGTGTTCATTGTCTCTTGTGTTTGACTGATGTGCTTGTTATTCTCTCAATTAAAGATCCTAATATAATAGCTTAATGTTAAAAATATAACAATAGTATCTTAAGTTCTAACAGTCTTGAAAATGAAGGTGATTTGCCACATGGGAAGATGTCTTTAATTTTTATGGAAAGGCCTATGTGTTTGCCACCAAAGGCTCATAAATATCATTTGTGAAGTAGCCTACCAAGTGATGAATTTTCCCTACCTCCCTCTAGTCACCGGGCTCAGGAAGCTATGTCTGCATGTGTTGCAGAGGTTGTAACTTCTTTAGTGGAGCCAGTGGCAACTGGTGTGACTAGACAGGATGATGCATACAAGGTTTCTGCAGATGAAAAATCTTATACTAAATGCTTTGATAATGACAAAAAGTCAATTAAGATAAATGAGGAATGTGTCAAAGTAGACACATTGATCCAAAAAGAAGCAACAGAAACAGGAGGTATTAAGAAACATGTGGTGTCTTCAGATTCATATCAATCCTTTATAAGGTTTTCTTCAGAACATGCTAAATGGGCAGAGGAGAAGTAGATCGATCCATGGTTTGAATATTCAATGTCCTCTAAGCATATGGATAAATGGAATATTGGAGATAAGGATGAGAGGAGTGCATGTGCTAAAAGGTCTACTGAATCATTGGCTGATCCAAAAATGGAAGAACAAAAGCTACAGAGCATGACTGCACCAGTGCTGCCTTCTCCAAAGAAGCAAGATGTTTCAAATTTAGATTCAAGGCAAGTCATTTCAATCAGCACACCTCCTATCAAGGCTTATGTTGCACAAAAAGGGTGAGGCTGCATAACATGAATATAAGTAAAAGGGCATCAGGGTGAATAAATCTTGTGCGACCCCAGCAAAGAAAAATAGCAAAGGCCTTAAGAAAGATCATGGGCAGTTTGGAAAGAACATAGGAGTAATCAGTAAACGCCCTCAAACAACATCAACTAAATGGAAACTACCAGGACATAGATTATAAACACAGGTCAAAGAAAGATAACCCTAATACTGAAATATGGGTCACTCGAGAAGGGCACATACAACTGGCACTCCAAAATGGCTTCAAAGGGGAATTTTGCCTACAACCATGTACACTTGAAGTTTGCAGGTGTAAATCTTGTTTTCAACCCCCCACGCCTCTCTAAGCTTTCTTAGTACCTCTCCATTCAGAAGCTCAACTCCCTTCTCTCTCACAGTGGCCATCACAGAAGAAGAATCATAGAATCTAAGAATTTATCGATCCTGTATCTCCATCTCCATTACCATGGGATTACCCTCGCTACTCTGTATCTCGACGGATTTTTCTTGTTGACGGTCGATTTCTCTCTCATAAATTTAATGATCATTGGTTTCTAATCATAGTAATAGAGTAAATGGAGCAGCCTACAAACAACCGGTCCGCTTCAAACCCATTAATCTCTTATGTCTATTCATCTATGATTTACACCCTTTCATTTCTTCTGTATACCCTATCCTTCTGCAATAGTGAAGTCAAATGAAATTCCCCAATCTCTGCAACTGCACTTAAGTGTCAAGAGAGTTGGCCAAGGCATTTATAACCCTAGGAGAGTTCATAAGAAATTAATTATATAGCATGTTGAGCATGTTGTTCCTTTATGTCCTATCTCCCCAAGCTACATCATTATAACCTAAATAAAAACACAACAGGAAGATATCTGTTACCATGGGATTACCCTCGTTACCTTGACCATTTTCTAGCACCGGCTCGAAGGGGAAGGGTAGAGTCTTGTATCCCTTTAACAAATGATGAAGTTTCAGGGGCTGGTAAGGCATGCTCGGTTCCAGTATGCCCTTACACACTGCATCCAAAGCAGGTTGATTAGTCCAAAATGCATTGTAAATGAAAAAGAATCTTGAACCATACCTGGTGGACGAGGTTTCCATGGTCATCTATGGTCGATGAAACAAATTTGCTTGGTCTCCTCATTTTCCTGTAATAAAAATACTTGCGCTATCACATGGTGTTTTGTTTAGAGTCAATCGACAACGATGCCTACCACGAAAACCAGGATTGAATCGACGGCAGTACCTACCATGAAAACCAGGACTGATGTGTTCCTATGCTCCCTTCGTGAGGAAACCCATTTTCATCTGGTAAGGGTTTGCAATAAAAAAGGCCCCAACGTATTGGGTTATTTATATAAAAAATAACATATGCCCTTATACCCTTGTTATATGGTCAATATATTGGTTTAGAATTTTTTTATATTTAACCACCCAATATGAACGAATGTGATATCATATTGGTCCCTAAGTGACGCCCCCATGCTTGAAGATCACCTAGAGTGATGAAGATCGTAACCTTTGCTACAAGGTTGAAGATGAAAACCTATAGAGGATGACAGGCTCAAAGATGGGTGCGAGAAGAACTTTTGAAAAGGTTCAAGATAGAGGATCTTGGTATCCAGTGACCCTATATGGATACATAGAATATTAGTAGCACGGGAAGCTACTTGTCACTCAAGTACAGAATGTTTCAATACATAGAGTGTGAAAGGCAAAGGGAGAATGATGCTCCGCTTCAGAGGGACTGACTACAGAAAATTCTGAGGTTTGACATGGTACGATAGGATCGACAGATTACTGATGGTACTAGGATTTATTGAGAGTAAAGTGGATTCCAACCTTTGACTCAAGGTTGAAGGTGGAATACCAGTGATGCTCCTATTATATGTCGATGACCTATTCCTAATAGGAAAAGAGGAACTCATTAAAGATGCAAGAAGGAGACTTGTTGTTGAGTTCGAGATGAAGGACTTGGGTATGATGCATTACTTTATAGGCATGGAGTTGTGGCAGAGTGTGGATGGAATCTCCCTTGGAAAAGGGAAGTATGTAGCAGAGATCCTGAAGAGGTTAGGGATGATGGACTGCAAGCCCATGGCCACACCTATGGCATCGAACCTGAAGCTATTGAGTGATGCTTCATCAGAGACAGTTGATGCCACGATGTATCATCAAATGATTTGTTCATTGATATTCCTGACGAATACGAGACCATACATATGCTTTGATGTGAATGACCTGAGCCAGTTCCTGACGGATTCAAGACATGCTCACCTAGTTGCAAAGCATGCAGTGAGGTACCTGAAGGGTACAATTGAGTATGATATGAATCAAAAGACTAACCTGCATGGTTATGTTAATTCATATTGGTAGTGCCACTGAGAAGAAGAGCACCTTGGGATGCTTCTTCAGTTTGAGATCCAGTATGGGCTACTGGTTTGGCAGGATGGAGTCACGCATGGATCTGAGTATAGCTGAGGCAAAATATGTTGCCACTTGCTCAGCTATTTGTGAGGTAGTATGTTTCTTTTGAAAACTACTATTTGATTTGATTGATCTGAATTGGATTTTTGTATGATGCAAAGAGGAGCAGTGAAGCTCCAGTATGTGATCCAGATTGATATCTCTCGAAAGAGGGAGTGATGAGTTCTAGCATAGCCAATGAGACAGGTTGTGAGAGAATAAATCTTGGCAAATCCCGTGGGTTTCTCAAACATAATCAGTCCTGTAGGTTGTCCTCAGATGTAATCAGTCCTGGTGAAGCTTGCAGGTTACCCTTGGATGTAATCAACCCTGATGTGATTTTATGCTAGAAATGGCCAGAGTGAATTTTGAGTACTTCAGAGAGAAGATTTGTGTTCTTTAGATTGAGGCTCCTTCCAAGGGGAAGTGATGATTCCGATATCCTTTCTGACATGGTGGCAAGCTGGGCCTCCCATGGTCAGATGTGAGTGCAGAGCCTTTCTGACATGGTGGCAGGCTGGGCCTCCCATGGTCGGATGTAAGTATTGATCCTTTCTGACATGGTGGAAGGCTAGGGCTCCCATGGTCAGATCTAACTGTTGGGCCTTTCTGACATGGTGGCAGGTTGGGGCTCCCATGGTCATATATAAGTGCTGAGACCTACATCCAACTTAAAAAAGGGATAGCTTTGTAGAACTTCCTATGACGAGTAGAATTGAGAGATAACACCATTTTCTTGAGATAGCGGGAGCATTGATGATGATGATCCAGCTTTGATGATGATCCAGATCTAGTGATGAAGACTTTTGTTGATGAACTATGTCAAGAGAATACCTTCCTAGTTAAGAGGGAGTGTTGATGTATTTGTAACTTCGGAATGTATTCACTTGTATATTTCTTATTGTATTTCATTATACCCCAACGGAGATGTTTGTTCCTCTGATCGGGAGAGTCAATAATATAATAAATTCATGTAAATTCATTGATTTTAACCCTCCATTGTAAGTCAGGGAAATAGTCCCCACAGTTGAGTCATATTAGGGTTATTAGACTCTCCTAGTGAGTTCGTCCCTATAGAGTAATTGTCAAGTGGAAAACAAGTATAAATGGAGAGTGAGAGTCTCAATTTTTCACACACACTCACTCATTAGTAGAACATGAGTGAGAGAGGAGGAGCTCACACAAGTGAGAGAGAGAATAGCTGTCAGAGATAATCTTTGTATCTTTGGTTTTTAATTTTTCTTTTGGTGCTCATTCTATCTCTGAGCAAGTTGCGGGGTTTTCTCCTTTATGGCTTCCCTGAGGAGAATTATTTGTGTCTCTTATCTCTTGTGATTATTTATGTGCATGTTATTCTCTCAGATAAGATCCTAGATCATATTGATTAAATGATAAAAATCTAATACTTCACACCATTGAGATTCGTACAGGGTATTGGTTCCTTCATATTTTGGTTGAAGACCTCGGTTGTCACCTGACTCTATCACATTGGTGAGTCTACTATGGGACCCATATAGTTTCATGTCCCTTGTGATTTTCGGGCTGCATTTGCGATAGTCATGCTTCCATGTATCTCCAGTACTTGATGTTGTATATTGTACAACAAATATTTTGACTCTCATTCATTGAGTCCATCCAGTTATGTACACCTCCAGATCCATCAGAACATCAGTTGTGATGATATTCCATTCTATGAGAATGCCATTGTTCCTATTTATTAGTTCTTCATATCAGCATTTGTATTCAGCCTCCCATTGAGGCCATCATTATGTATTACCAGTTGTATATATGTATTGATTGGCTCCCATGATTTGAGACTTGATCCCCATTTTATTTTTGAGACATTGTTACGAGCATGGGTATGCCTACATCATCTATATACATGTCTGAGATTAAATTTACCTCATCCATTTTTTAGAATTAATACAAAGCAAAAGCCATCGTAGCTCGAACGAGGAAACTCCACTCCTCTGCAGTCCTCTCCAGTCTCTCCACCGTTGTCACCATTTTCCCTTGATCCTATGATGTCTATTGGCAATACGATGAGATCCTGCCCTCACACATCAAGGGGCAATTTGTTAACACCAAAAAATGTTCACCTAGCTCTCCATGGTCTAAACCATATTAATACGTCATATTCCCTCCATTATTTCATCCATTTTGACATTCACAACTATATTTCCACTAAATATGGTTAGAAAAATTATTATTCCTTCCCTGTAAATGAAGGGAAGTTGAGCATTTATTGTGATTTATCCCCTCTCTCCAAAAAAAGGGCAAAAAAACCCTAAAAATGAGAATGGGTTAAAAAACATAGATAAATATCATTGAAAATAAAATACCATGCGTTAAAAACCCTTGGACCATCCTATAAATACATTATGAAGGACTCCCCCAAAACATTTTTTGTCAATTGCTCTCAGTCACACCATACACTTTTCTGCCATTATTTCCATATTTTTCCATACCATTCCGACAGTGTACATTGAGTTCACTCTGTACCCATTTGGATCCATTCCCCACTTGACAACTATTCATGGAAGAGACTGGAGACCCAAATCATGGAGCTGTAGGACTATTTCCTAGGACGGCTATGGTGATCCACATTTAAGCGAAAAAAAGGGTATCTTTTGTTCTCGTTTTGCATTAGTTAATATTATATATTTGAAAAAACCAAAAAATATTGTTAGTGTTGTTTTGCTTCCTGTTGTTATTGTTGAACTCTACCCTATGATCTACATTATCTAGGGTAGGCTCTTTTGCACGTAGCTGGGTAAAATCCCCACTACAATGATTAACTAGCAAGGCCTATTTTTCAAAAACCCATCCATCAACACAACATTGTAAAGATTCAAGGGGTGAATTTACTTTTGTTCACCCCACCATAATTGTAGCTTCTCGAAGCCCAAGCATATATCGAAATTTGACAAACTTATTTTATGGTAAAGGCTTCGTAAAGATATTAGAAATATGATTGTATGATCTATAATATACAACCTAGACAATATATTGTTGTATCAACTATATCAAGCAATGAGCATGAAGTTCAATTGCTTCATCTTATTGTGTGCAATAGGATTGTCAACAACCTATATAGCACTCTAGTTTTCACAAAATATCACAATCGCAAAGTGGATTGAAAAAATAAGCTATTCCAAGAGTTGTCAGCTCCATATCACCTATATGACATTGTTAATTACACCACAATATTTAGCTTATGTGGTTGAAAGAGAGGCCGCCTTCTGCTTCTTTCACGAACAAGCTAAGGGTTCTGAACCAAGGTGAAACACATAGCCAAATTTGGACTTCCTATCATTGTCATCCCTAGCCCAATCTGAGTTAGTGTAATCGACTAGTGGATATGTGGTATTAGTGAAATATTTTATACCAAGTTGAAAAGTGTCACATCCCCAACCCTTACTCGGTGGAGAGGACGCGACAACGTCTATCAACCCGGGCAATCTAAGCCCCAAGAACATAATATAAAAATGCATTGAACTTAAAGCATATAAATAAAACATTCATAATTATAAACATATGCATAATGGAATGTACATGATATATATAGCGGAATCAAATCATTCATTCAACACATTCATGCAATCAACATGTTCATGATAATTTCATAATAATTCATAAGCAAATACATTTGCAGAACTTAAATACACAAGAATACTTATGTTTGAAAGAAGCTTGTCCCACAACCAGCTATGTTGTTGCAATGTTCCACCCAACCATAGGCCAGTGTGCTCTTCAATTTCTTATCAACACTGCCACCCCCGAGCTGGGAATGATCTTTCCCAAGGAATAAGGAACACTAGCAGACTTCACCCATAGCCAAGGATACAATTAAAATTCAATCAAGCCAACACAGTTGGGTTTATCAGACTTACACAGACAGTGGTTTACACTTAGCCAAATTCACATGAGACACAACCAAGCCAACATATGGGTTTATCAGGCTACTAGCGAAGCCATCCTTCTAGTTGGGTTTATCAGGCTGTCAAGGAGGTGGAAAGACTGGCTGCTAAGCTAGTGAGCTCAACCCCAGATCTATGAACACCCACACTAGATCTAGCCTGATTTCTAAACAATTACACACCCAACACAAGGATGCATCCCCTTCTCTGATACACAGTCCCTCAGGCCATGGCTTCCCTTCCAGTGCTATTCAGGGCATGCAAAGAAGAAAACTAGCCTTCTATATTGGTATGTGAGGTTCTTTCACACACTAGGTTTATCAAGCAAGTCTAGACTCTATTTCCATTCCTTGAATCAATTCAAATGCCAAACGTGGATGCGCACAAAGTGATCTCATTCCTAGGATTTATCAAAACGTAGAAAATGCCAAGGATTACATACACACACAGAAATTTACGAATTTCTAAACATTGTCGGTGCTAGACCGGCTACCGCAAAATACCAAAACAAAAATGTTGTTGGTCTTTCAAATCAAAGACACAAAATCGGATTCAGAGCATTCATGTTCAAGAAAACGACTAGCAAACAGGAGAAAACATGAGAGAGAATAATCCAAAGAGGAAAACCAAAAAAACGTGAAGGATTCAGATCATCGGACAGGAAAAAATTTGTGAAAGGTTCAGACTCAGAAACGTTTTTGTTTTCTTGTTGATACTTGAATGCAAAATTGGTTTTCCCAAAACGTTTTTGCATTCCAAAATCGTGAGGGAAGGTGAAACATTTTCGCATGAGGGAAAGGTGGCCATTTTTTTATGTTTTCTTTCCCAAGAAAATTCAAAAAACGTTTTTCCCAAAGTGGGGCTCTGCCCAATTCGAATTTCCCCACTCTTCCAATCCCCCCAACCTTATCCTTAGGAAAAATCATGCCCCCATCTCATTTAGTTGCATTGACATAGATGGCTATGGGTTTTTAATTAAAATTTCAAATTTAACATGATGTCTAGCCTTTTAATGTTTAGCTAGTATAACAAAAATACCATCGGCCCAACTTTAATTGTCGAAACATAACACCAAATCAATGGTGGGGATTTTTCCTAGCTCCACACCACGATTATTTACATCATTTTATTTAAATGCAAACAGGGTCAAAATCGGGGTGTTACAAAAAGTGTCCTTGATATAATGAACAATTATATGTGCGTCCTTCCAATGTATTTCTTGAGGATCATGCATAAAATGGTGAACCACACTAGTAACAAAAGAAATATCAATTTGATTGTCATTTAAATAAATTGTACCAGTGACCAAAAATTTAGAGAGTCGTGTTGACTCATGGTGCATCATAGTCCTTTATCAACTTAATCCCAATTGTAAAGGTGTGGCATGGGCTTTGCGGATGTTCATCTTGATTCTTTGCAAAAGATCCATTACATACTTAGGTTGAGAAATAAAGATATCCTCATCCATTTGTCAAACTTGAATGCCCAAAAATAAATGTAAGAGGCCAAGGCCATTCATTTCAAAGGTATTGGCCAATTGTTTCTTCAAACGTAATATCATATTTATATTGCTACCAATATGACTAAATGATCTACATTTGAATTTCAGAATTGTTAGGAAGAGCATTCAAGTTAGGTACAATATAGCACTATTATAATGTACCCTTTACATATAATCATTAGTGTGCAAGAAATTGGGTTATGCACATAAATACTATTGAGCTATCTATACATTTTCATTGGCATGGTTGATCTCCTTATACATTTTCATGAAAAACGACAGCATATAATGCAGCAATTAATTTTTCACCATTTACATATAAAACATAGATGTTATGATTTGGTTTACTATGTTTGAAACCAACACTAATAAAGAAATGATCAATCTTACCATACCAATCCCTAGGGGCTTATTTCAAACCATAAAAATGATTTTTTGTTCAGCACACAAGGCTAGAATCCTTTTAAAAAATAGGGGTTGAACCATATATATTTCTTCATTCTTATATCCATCAAGAAAATCACTTTTGGAATCCATCTAATGTACCTTCCATCAAAGTTTAGAAGCAAGTGAAAGAATCAGTCGAACAAAGCTCATCTTTTACCCAAGGGAAAAGGTTTTAGTGTAGTTGATGCCTTCTTGCTAAGAAAAACCCTTTGTAATGAATGAGACTTATGTGTTTCAATATCACCTTGCAATGTAATTTTGGTCACTATATTATTTCCTTATGGACGATTAAATAAATCCCATGTTTTATTCTTCATAAAGGAACAATTTTCTTCATCCACATAAATCTCCCATTCAGTTGGCCATGTGCATCTGTATGTATCTGAGTCGCATGCCTCTAGAACATGTGCCATTAGAGAAACACTACCACCTTATTTTTTACTTCTAGTCTTCCTTGAATCATTAATATGCCATGCTTCAACTCCAATAGCTTCAATTGTCTTAGCATCCCAACAAGGTAGATAATAATACTAAGATGAGTTTCCTATACTGACCACTTCACCAAAGGGTAAATCAAATATTCTAATCTAGTAGTGAGTTCTATTATCACTATTTGACTACAAGTCAAAGCAAGTGGGTGAGTTGATTTTCTAATTGAAACTCCAAAATACGGTTCAATCGATGTAGATTCTATCATAATTTCAAAAGAGGAATTCAATAGTTTAATACCTAAGGTATTTTCAACAAAGACGACATCCCTTCAAATTAATATATGTTTTTTAGGTCAAACAATATATAGGCCTTCGACTCTTCATAGTAGCCCATAATGAAGCAATCATGACTCTTTGCATCAAATTTCTTTCTTTAATCATCTAGAATGTGCCTCCATGCAATACATATAAATATTCTAAGGTGGCCAGCTGATGGGTTCCTTCCATTCCATTTCCCAATAGGAGTCATATTAAGGACATCTTTAGTCCAAATAAGGTTCAATGGATAGTTTTAGAAATAGACAACTTCTTCCCAAAAGCTAGTTAGAAAGTCTTTGCTCTGAAGCCAACAACGTGTGATTTCGACCAAGGTCCATTTTTCCATGTCAACTAATCCATTCTACTAACATATATGAGTTACATATATTTTCCAAGAGATTCCATTTTGTGACATGTATTTTTCAAAAAATATACCCACATTTTCTTCACAATTGTCTGATCTTAAACATTTCATAGGTCGACCACATTGCTTTTCATCTAATGCCCTAAATTCCTTGAACTTTTCAAAGGCATGACTCTTTTTTTTCAAGAAATATACCTAATTATACCTAGAAAAATCATCAATGAAGGTTGAAATATACTTCACACCTACTAGTGATGGTTTTTTTATGTAACATAGATCAATGTGGACAAGTTATAGCTAAGTCTTTGCTCTTTGTTCCTTTCCTATCTCATAGGGAGCATGGCGATTCTTTCCAAGAACACACCTTTCACATGCTCCATTAAGGGAATAATTTTAGGTATTATTGCAACCATGTCATATTTGACCATTAGTTTCAAGATTTGGGAATTTAAATCTCTGATTTGTTCATGTCAAGCACTGCTATGGTCGTTAGTTTCAGCTATGAGTGCATTTGGTCATATTCCTCTCTTGGGAACATCACAAAACTTATATTTTCTATATTTGGGATAAATGAACCCTTCAACAATAATTTACCAATCATTCACATCCTTCACAACAAATTGATATGGACAAAATTCAACCTTTTCAAGTTTGGGTAAGTGGAGATACCAACAACAAGTTTTCACTCGAGTTGGGTAAGTGTTACACATAAGTGGTCACATTGCTTTGACAATCAATGTTACCACAAGCAGCAATAGTAAGTACATAATCATGTGTAACAACAAAAGTTAGTCTTGGTAACTTCACTTAAGGAAGAAAATAGAGAAGCATCTTTAGCCATATGGTGAGTACAACTAGAATCAACTATCCAATCACTCTTAACAACGTGGGATTTTTATCTACTTGAGCCCACCTTTTTCAAATTCAAACCAGAATTGTCTTATTTGTCCTCCAAAATTATGCCACTTTAGCATTATTAATATTGTTTATGGCCAGGGAAAGTGAATAGCGTGAGGAGCACGAGGAGTGTGAGGAGCACGCTAGGGTTTGGAGCGTTCAGGAGCGCAGCTTCTCAGCCATGGCCGCCCCTGGGGGTGGGGATATGGACCCTCCCCCTCCGATCTCAGATGAGGATGCTTTCAGGAGGCTGATTGCCAATGGAGGAAAGCGCAAATCCTCCCTCTCAGTCCCAAAATTCATTAAAAGGCTTGAAGAAATCCTAGAAATCACGTTGCCAGAGACACATTCGGTAAAAATAGCCCTTGCTCTCTCCAAGAGAGGTCTGGTCGACCAATTCATGGGGCTATGGCCCTCAGCAAAAACAACAGATGATTGGATCCAAAGAAACTGGAAGCCCCACCTCAAAAAAGGAGTCACCTGTTACCCATTAAGCAGTGGCTTCTTCCTCTTTGAGTTTATAAACAAGGAAGACAAAGATCTCATATTCAAAAATGGGCCATATTTTATGGGTACCCAGGGGTTGTACCTGAACCGTTGGACCCCGGATTTTGACCCCACGGTGGAATTGCCTAAGGAGGTGCCTGTATGGGTCAGGCTGCCCAATCTGTCGGTTCATTGCTGGAATTATGAAGCTCTTCAAAAGATAGGGAATGGAATAGGTAAATTCGTTGACAAAGTAGACAATAAGTCCATTTACAATTGTGCCAGAATATGCGTGGAAGTTGACCTGGAGGCTGTGAAGATATCTCTTGGATCTTGGTCCCATTACCAGAAAGTTGACTATGAGCACCTACCCTTCAAATGTAGAACCTGTCAAGAGCATGGGCATTTTTAGAGAAACTGCCCAAAGAACCAAATAGCTGAAAAGGAAGATGTTGAAGGATGGCAAAAGGTTAAGAAAGCCAAAGCAGGCCCAAAAAAGAATGTGCAGGTGAATCGACCATCAACCTCAAACCCAAGCCCACCAAAGGAGCCAATGAAAGAATCTGCAGGTCAATCAAAGGAACCTGGTAAAGACCCCATCGATATAGCCTCTCAATCCTTGGCCCCCTCAGGAAGTCCAAGACCTGTCAATGGAACGCATCAAGCAGAAGACCCTTTGAAATCGAATGAGGAACACATCTCTCTGGGCACCAAAATTGGAGCAGATTCAGATGGGGGGGATACAGAGACCAACAGCTCAGTTGGAACCCCTGAGAAGGTCCCAAGAGGAAGGAAGCTAGAGAGAAAAAAAAAGGGAGGAGAAATCATATAGGGACGTAACAGCAGGGCTTCAGCAAACCATTCCAGATATGATTGAAACCAGATCTACAAAAAAAGGTAAGGCTTCGAAAGGAGCCACACCTCCCCCCTCCGGTTCCTAAATGCAATATGTCTCTTGGAACTACAGAGGGCTGGGAAGTAAGTCCAAAGAAGAAGCAGTCAAAGGTCTAGTAAGAATGTCTTCCCCAGATGTTTTTCTAATCCAGGAGACGAAAATGGAGGAGCCTGAGATCATCCAGGCTCACAAAAAAATTTGGAAGAAAGGAGAAGGTAGAGCCGTAAGTGCTAGGGGAGCTTCAGGAGGGATAGCCACCTTCTGGAATTCCTCATCGCTCGCTCTCCTTTATGAATACAGCACCACTCACTGGTTGTTTACGAAGTTGTTGCAAAAATACTCGGGACATATGGTAAGCCTTGTTAATATCTATGCCCTGGCTCTTCTTTGGGAAAAAAAAGAATGTTGGGAAACGTTGAACTCTTTCCTGGCATCTAATATTCATGAAAATCTTGTCCTCGCCGGTGATATGTCACTCTCGCCCTCTGGGAAAAGAAAGGAGGCTCTCCTGTAAGAGACCCGGCAAGGGAATGGGTTGAAGATATCATGCTGGACTGGGATCTGGATGATATTAAACCCACCAAAGAAAAATTTACCTGGTCCAATAAAAGAGTGGGACCGAGGCACATCTCAGCGTGGCTGGACCAGTTCCTAGTTCATTCCTCTTTCCTGACGCTGGGCCTCTTCGCTTCCTCTGAAATTCTCCAAGCATGCACTTCGGACCATAAGCCTATCTCACTCACTCTATCCACAGGAGAAAATTTGGGCCCGATCCCATTCCGATTCAGACCCCTTTGGGTCTCAATGGAGGGATTCCACGATTTGGTCTCAGTGTCCTGGAAAAAGAATGTTTCAGGCTCTCCTTTCTTCATTTGGGAAGAAAAGCTGAGAAGGATCAAAGCTGATCTCAGAAATTGGGCCAAGAATCTACCTTCCCCCATCCTAGAAAGGAAAAAAGCTCAAAGGGCATTAGAAAATCATCAGCTACAAATGGATTCTGCACCAGCCACGCTGGATCTGCTGAACGCTGCGATTGACTTGCAAAAGGAGCTTCACAAAGCACTGAGAAGAGAGGAAGATTACTGGAGAGTTAAATCACATAGTACCTGGCTCCAAGCAGGTGATAAAAACACATCTTTCTTCCACAAACAAGCTGAATCCCGAAAGAACCACAATACTATCAGAGAGATCCATTTCCAGGGGCAAACCTTCAATAAAATTGATGAAATAAAATAGGCAGTGCACTTGTTTTTTTAAAATCTGTACACTGAAGAGATGGAGATACCTCCAAGGCTGGATCACTACCCACTTACTGTTGTCCCCAACCTCATAAATAAAGAAGACAATAGAATGATGACGGCCCCTATAACTTCTGAGGAGATCAGCAAAGCTATTCGTGGGATGAATCCTGACAAAGCTCCCGGTCCTGACGGATTCACGGCCAGATTCTTCACAGCCTGCTGGGACATTATCCAAAAAGACCTGGTCAAAATGGTGAGAAAATCTGAGAATTACAAGAAAATAGGAGGGAGCACCAACTCCTCCTTTCTAGCTCTTATTCCCAAAGAGAAAGGGGCTCAAAACTTCGCCAGATTTCGCCCAATTTCACTCTGCAATACTGGATACAAAATCATCACTAAAGTCATAGCAAACAGAATCAAAAAAATTCTTCCCAAGATCATTCCGGAGAACCGGGGAGGCTTCATTCAAGGTAGACATATTCAAGACAACATTATCCTGGTGCAAGAAGCAATTCACTCGAGCTGTCAAATAAAGGAGAAAGGTATGATAGTCAAACTAGATCTTGCTAACGCTTTTGATAGAGTCTGGCTAAACTTTCTTTTTGTTGTGATGCACAAGATGGGGTTTCATCCTCAGTCGATCAGCTGGATCAAAGCTTGTATTTCAGGGCCTTGGATCGCCCCTCTGGTTAATGGAAGGCCTGCAAACTTCTTCCAAGCCACTAGGGGGATTAGATAGGGATGCCCTCTATCCCCTTTGCTCTACGCCCTTCAAGCTTCAATTCTCAGTTTCCAGCTAGACAAGAGTCTTCTGCAGCGATCGCTGATAGGTCTTTCGATCTCTCTGAGAGCTAAGAGAATTAATCACGCTCAATTCGCTGATGATACCCTCCTCTTGGGCCATGCCTTTATCTCCACAGCTAGATCTTTCAAGAGAGAGCTGGATGCCTATACAGAAATTTCAGGTAGTGAAATCAGCCTGAGGAAAAGCAAAATTTACGGCTGGAACTGTCCTCCTAATGAAATGATTGACATATCCAGGGTGCTGGAAATGGAAGGAACCATCATGTGGGACTCCATCAAATATCTTGGAATTCCGCTTGCTAAAACAACCTCAAGGAACAGCCTTTGGACACTAATGATGGACAAGCTTAAGGCCAGGATCATGTCCTGGGGAACCAACTGGCTAAACAAAGCGGGGAAGTTTATCCTCATAAACTCTATTCTTACTGCAATGCCTATCTAACAAGCTTTCATCCTCCTAGCCCTGAAAGGAATTGTGAAAGACATTGAAAGACTCTTGAGAAAATTTCTTTGGGAAGGGGGAAGAAGCGAAGGGAGGAAAATGCACCTAATCAGTTGGGATAAGGTCAAAGCTCCAAAGATGGAAGGAGGGCTGCAAATCAGAGATGTAGCCACGTAAAATGTGGCCATGGGAGGAAAGATTCTCTGGAAAATGATAAGTGGTAAAACCACTTGGAGCTCCAAATCTCTTCAGACCAAATACTTCTTTGGTCATAAAGAAAGATGCCTGGAACGGCCCCCCCGTACCAGGAAAGGCTCCCCCATCCTCTCTCTTTGCCTGAAAGCCACTAATCTGATATCCTCCAATCTCACCTGGATCCCGGGGAATGGTAAAAAAATCAAGTTTTGGGATGATTCTCTATTAGGAAAGCCCCCTTTACAACACCGGGATGGGATGGTCAACATTAAAAATTGGCTTCACTCTGAAAGTAAAATCACCCTTTGGGACCTTTCAGTTTGGAATACTGACGATACATGGAATAAATGGGACCTGGGGGCCTTCCCTCAAAACTTGGAAAATGAAGCACGGTCCCTTTTGGATGCTCTTCAAGGTTTCACCCCCCTATCGGCCAAAAAGAAGGATAAACTAGGTTGGGGCTCTTCGACTGGTCACTATTCAGCGGCTGTTGGTTACTCAACTCTACTGGCTATCCCTTGGGAAGCCCCTAACCCCACCGTCTAGAGAACCTTTGGAATCATCCCTCCTTCACCAAAATAGATATTTTATGCTGGTCTCTGCTGCATGATAGCATCCTTTCCTGGGACAATTTAAAAAAAAGAGGATGGGAAGGGCCTTCAAGATGCAAGTTATGTGCCTACCATGAGGAATCCTCTGATCATCTTTTCCTTAAATGCACCTTTGCTTTAGAGCTCTGGAATGTCATCCTTGGTCAACTGAACTTGGCCCCCCCTCCTTCTCTTTCTTCGATGTTTACCTATTGGCTTGAGACAGCCCCTTTCTCCTTCTCTAAGCTGAAGCTCTTAAAACAGTGCTGGATGTGGGTTCCAAAAATCCTTTGCTGGAAACTGTGGCTGGAAAGAAAAAACAGGATATTTAGGGACACGGCGAGGACTCCACATCAAGTAGCTCTTAAGGTGAAAGCACTCCTGGGAGAACTGGTAGCTTCAAACTCCAACATCAACAATGAGGCAACTGCTGACAAAGATGAATACAACTGGTTTCATAATCTTGACTCTTCCCTCCTTACCAGAATCAAGAAAACTCTCAAGCAGTATTCTCCCTAGGAAATAAGGCTGGAAGAACTAGAGTTCATAAAGTGGAGATCCTCACTGGAGAAGCATGTGCTGCATGTGGATGGGGCCTCGAAAGGGAATCCTGGGTATTCGGGAAGTGGAGGTGTCTTACTTGACAACTCAGGGAAAATTGTTCTCAAATTTTCCTGGGGGCTGGGCCAGAATACCAACAACATAGCAGAAATTTTAGCCCTCTGGCAGGGACTGTCT
Source organism: Pseudotsuga menziesii (assembly GCA_001517045.1). Taxonomy (NCBI): domain Eukaryota; kingdom Viridiplantae; phylum Streptophyta; class Pinopsida; order Pinales; family Pinaceae; genus Pseudotsuga; species Pseudotsuga menziesii. The sequence goes on along the minus strand of LPNX010396450.1, from coordinate 159,822 downwards.
CAGGCTAGAAGGATCTCCATCAAGAACTTGATTGTCATTGGGGATTCCAGCATCATTAAACCTGAAAAAGGCCCCTAAAAATATGGTTCTAGCCCACTACTTTCGGAAAGTTTTAAACCACCTTAAAGATTTTGATGAAATTAAGTTTTATCATGTTCTCAGAACCTTCAATCAAGGGGCAGACCATGAAGCTAATATTGGTACCTCCCTGAACAAGGGAGCTCTCCTCATCAACGGTATTGAGAATCATGATCCAATTCCTTAGCACAATGGATGATGGAATAGTAAGGATCCCCATATCTCCAGTAAATTTTAAAATGAAGGATGCCATTATGATCACGGGCAGATTTGAGGTATTGGAGACTGGGCGACCTCATTATAAAGCCAAAAAATGGACTCAAAATCCAGCTAACAATAGGACAAATCATACATACCATCACATGGCTCTGCTACTCAGTACCGAAGCTGTAAATTGGCTCCAATTGTAGTCCACCAGGGAGAAAAGAATCCAGAGCATGCATGATGAAGAAATCAGCGAGTATCTTCACTGTAGCAGGAGGAGAAGGCAGCTCGATCCTTTATTAGGACGTTTAAGTATAAATTGTGCCCACACATCCTCTACTGGAAGAGAAGGAAGCACCTGCAAAGCTCTCAGAGAATCCCAGTGCTCAAGGCTTAAGCCTGAAAGGAGATCACGGTCTGGAAAATGGAGGCAAGCCCGTCCTCCCCTCAAATTGAGACTAGATTGGGTCTGATCCAGCATGATCTGGATGAGATTAAGGAGGCTCTGAACCGATTGGAGGTAAAGCAGACCAGAATTCAGAAGAATGGAATGACTCGCTAGGAGGCCATGACCCAGGAACTCAAGGAAATTCATGAAGAAATATTTTATGATAATATGACTAACATGAAGGATATTGCCAATATCACAGGAGGGCTAAAGAATCGTATGGCAGAGCTGGAGAAGAAGGTTCAGGAGTTGCTCAAGGAACACGGCAAGTAGCTGAAGATGGACTGCTGAGGCAACCCCATAGTCAAAGGCAGCTAAATCTTCTATGTTGTATCAGTTTATATTTTGTTTGTGGCATTATGGAAATCTCTGTCTATGTTTAGTTAAAACCAGGAATTTTGCAAAGGGAGTGACTAGGCCCCGTATTACTGGGTTATTGTTGTAGTTGGACCTGAAAATGTTGTTGTAAGGCCGCTGGCAGCCATTTATCCAGAAGCTAATACTAAAAGTCTCATAACCATTCTTGTAAAAACAAAAAAAAAACGTGGGCTTATATGGATTGAGAAGCACTATAAATAAAATGTATAATTATCTCATATACCTTTTGGAAGTCAGTACTGAGAATTGGTTGATCATCCAGTCAACAATTCTACTTCAAGTTTCTTGACCTTTTCTTTTAGATCATTGGTGTTCTTTCAACAACCTTCTTCGCATGTCCTAATTTCCCACAATAATGACAAGTATTCTTCTTCATGTATGCCTTATTCATCTAACCATGCTTCTTCTTCTCATTACGGTCTATGCATTCTTGAATTTTCTTTGAGTTACATTTTCGACCCCTTTCTTTGTATTTTAATCAACCTTTTCCCTTAAACAAATGGGATTGTTGTTTTATGTTTTATTTACCCTCATTAAACAATTTATCTTGTGCCCTAAGAAAACTTCCATATAAAGGGTATGTAGTCCTTGTCGTCTTATTTTATGGATACCCAACTAGCACTAGTTGTTGAACATAACATATCATAGGGTGTCTTCAAATACATGAGGATCAATTCAGTGAGTTGATCGTCTTTATTAATAAAGTAGTTTCCACATTCACCCAATTTCAATTGTAAATCCATCACATGAACCTAATAGTCTTCAATCCTGTAAAAGAAGAGAGGATCCATAGAGATCAACTCTTTCTCAATCTACATAATCTTAATTTCATCAATTTTATCAAACAAATTCTTCAATTTATTCCATACCTCATGAGGCCAAGCAACCCCTCTTGTATGAAATTTAATCTCCCTAAAAATGTAGGTGGTAAGCACTCCTATAACCTCAACCTTCATCATGTTAAGGATGAACTTTGGTTGATCATATGCCAAATCTAGGATTGTGATCTTGGTAAATTTCTGTAGGGACTTACTTTTCATCAAGGTCTCCATATCTTGTGCCATATTCCATAATTGTGACCATTCAAGATCATTGTTTCTTTCTTGGAAGCTATTACTTTTATATGTCAATTTAAACACTAAATCAGTCTACATGTCCAAACCCATAATCGATCATAGATAGATCAGACTCAATAGAGCATGTCTAGTTGACACCTCAAAAGACTTATAGACAATAGGTTGTGATTCAAACTAACAACTCCAATACCATGTTGGAGAAAGCCAGGAATTAGAGATATTAGAGAGTTAATTATTTGAAGAAGCAATGGTGTTGATAGACACCATTCTAGCACTTAAGCACCACATATCACAATCAATAATACATTCAATACACTTTTCCATATAACCATATTTTATTCAACCTATAGGGTCATATTTTTATAGTTCAAAGATGTAACCAAATCCCTTTAACTCAAGAAGAATGTGTCCACATACTTGGGTCATAACACATAATGGCCTACTTGATTTCTATGTTGTTTGTGCCATAGTCAATTATTATGTTCTAAATGTTCGACCAGTGAATTGGTTAGTCGACTCCTCTATTAATTAATTGGTCCAACTAATCGAGAGCATGGTTAGATTGTTAGTTGACCACTCAATGAAATCTTTTAGTCAACTAACATTTATATATTCTCTATTTCCAAAATATCCAAAGTTGTGATTAGCTAGCAAGGCCTGCCTATTATTTCAACAACAAACTAGTAGGTAAATTCTTCAGGTTCACATTCTTATAATAGGTAATGACATAATAATACTCATCATTCTACAATATTAAAAGCATACACAAAACTTTATATAAAGTACACTTATAAAATATGAAGCTCCCAGGGAAATGATTGTGGGAGGATTGGTTTCCTCCAAACCATAGGATATTCTGCTATAGAATGACACACTCATGCTAGGCTATGAGACCACCTGGGAAAATAATATTTTCAAGGTTTTCCAAACTCCACTTCTCTTTAATAAAAAAATTTGAGGTACCAACCAAGTAAGTCATTATTGGATCTGTGTTCAATATCTAAATTAGCACATCCCTTGGCACTCATCCCCTACTCCATACGACATAGGAAGTAATTCTTTCTATTTTGTTCAAGCCCTCAGGTCACATTTAGTTCCTCTTTGTGCTCTCCAGTATGACCAATGTGAGCTTACAACATTGGCTACTTCTAGATTTAATTTCCAACATTATGATACTTCTTTGACAAAGATTTTATGGTTATTTGGATAACCTAGCAAGCCAATAGCCTTCAAATATTTAAAATGATATCTAGCTACTCTCTAATGATGTCTAGTCTCACTTACTAGCCTTTATTTCATATCTACATTGTTCATATGATATTTGGGTCAAGGTTCATTCCTCCAAACCCTTCTTTTCTCTTAAGGAACCCTCTTTTCTCAAAGCTCCTCTCCCCATTCAAATTTGCATGAAATGATTGAATGAATTAGAAGAAAATGAAGATTCCTACTCCAACTTTTCCACTTCCTTATTGATATGAATCAAGAGTCCTAATTGAAATATCCATGATTTCAATCATATAGGAATTAGTTGCTTAAAAATAGGAGGTAGGTACTCGAGGATAGGAGATAATTATTTAAGGTAATTAATCATTTCACTAAGATAGTAAGTGTAATAGAACAAACATTAGGATGAAATAATTGTAGGATAATCACATGAATGAGGGTTATGAGTAGGGAGTGGAAACATAATAAAACATAGGTTAATCTCTCCCTAGGTGCCCCTTACCTTTCCCCATTGGTGAACTCATAGCCCCTTTTGTGTCCTAGGTCAATATTCCCATAAGAACCACTTGCCTTTCCCCTTTGGTGAACTCATAGCCCCGCAAGTGTCCTCCCCACCAGTTAACCTTGGAACCTTTAGTCAACATTATAATGGTCATGTCTGTTAGTGTTCAAAATCATGATAGTGACACCTCATGATCTTGAGATACATAGAGTAAATAAACTCAAACAACATAAACAAGATCAAGTTCAAAGGGTCAAGACCAGGATGTTACACAAAGATTTTGACTCATTACATGTACTTGATGGATGGTAGAGTTAGGAAAGTTGATTATCATTGAGAGTTGTGTTCCTTCATTTTCACAGGTGGTTAGCAATGTTTGGAGGTTTCAGATGTTGTGATAGCATCCTGGGATGGATGGGTGAGAATTTATTTTTAGGAGACAATGGGTGATTTTGAGACTATGGAAGGTACACAATTGCATATGGAAATCTTAATGTAGTTGTATAAGGATTTGATAGGTCTTGGTGAAAACATTAGAAAGTGTAAATAAGAAGTGCTAGCTTTCATGGTTACTCTGAAAGTGTTTACACCATGTTTGGGGTTGATTCATAAGACTTGGGATACATGGTTTATGATTAACCCATGGAATCTCCATGATGTATTTTCACATTGGAGATTGACTAATTAGTGGTTGCTTGAAATCAAATGGTTGTTTGCATTACATTCTTCCTTAAGGAAATGGATATATTTAGACAACTTGGTGACATTCTACATGCTATCCACATGGGGAATATTTATTGTTTAGAGAATGCTTTGCATTGGACGATGAGCATTCAATATACCAGGAGGAAAGTGTTGATCCTAAGATAGCATTGGGTATCTTGGATTCTTACATGGAGGAATGGATTTGACCTGGGGATGCTTGGTTTGGGATATTTTTTTATGTAGGGGGAGTGTACCCAATGGAGCACATGGCTTAGTAGGACCTTTGGAATCATTGGAGGCTTGGACGACAAGCTTTGGATAGTTACCATGGAGAACCATTGCAAGTGATCCTTTCGTTTGTATTAAATCACCTTGGAGCTTTACATGTACAGCATTGGAATGTAATGCTCCACATGTTTAAACCTACTTGTGGCCTTGTAGGTTTCATCTTGTAAGGGTTTAGACCACATATTTTTAGGCCTCACTTACCTCTCATATATATAGACAAAGGAGAGATTCCTTCCATACCATCATCAATGTACTCTTTTTTTAATATTTTCCTTCTTGGATTAAGGTACCAAGGTTCATGAGGAAACCCTAGGAGTTTTTATTTATAACAATGTTTTGCATTCCAACATATGAGATTTCATTTATGGGATTATCTGTATAGAGCAATTCATTATGTATGCCCCACATCCCATGAGTATAGTCACAACTTGTTGACACGGATCTGTTGACATGGGTTCAAACTCTGTCGACACCCTTCTTCGATGTGACTCTCTAAACACCAGCCCGGGTAGGTTTTACCCTACCTAGAAACACCTACGAAGTAGATGCAGTCTCACCCAAGATGCTTGAGGGAGGGCTGCAGGAACCACATTTCCGCAATAAAGTGGAATACTTGCGCACTTATTTTCTCTCTATCGCAGTGTTAACCAGAGATCCAGACGAGGGTTTTAGCATCAATCATTCATACTCAATCGATTCAAAAACCAGTTGCATCAGATTAGTCATCACATCATCCTATTCATTCCACAAAGAGATCGATAAGTATGGAGAAATTCATCATGCAAAGGCATCTCATCATTCATAAACATAAATCATCTCACAGCATTTACTCATTCAGGTCGCATCATTTAAGCTAGAAAAACCAGCAAACATAAGATCATATACCAAGAAACAAAGTTTTCAACATCATCTACCCATGTCATATTACTTCGCAGGTCAAAACATGCATCCAAAATACATCTCCAAGCTGGTAACCTCAGCAGAACAGTTCACAAGACAGAACAAAAGATACAAAAACATAATCTCTTCGACAATAGCTTGATCGATTAATTGCTTAATTGATTGATATCCTTCTAATACACTCCTAAGTCTTTATATAGGCTTACTCCTTTACAAAATGGTCCACATACGACCAACTACCTAACTAACTAGGACCAAAAAGTACAAAATCATGACCAAGCCAACCCTTGTCGACTTTGGAAGAGAAAAAGAGATGAAAACAAGGAACGTAATGTAGAAATGTATATTTTATAAATGTAGGAGATGTATTACATAATAGGGGCCCCGGTAATTTATACCGTGAGTGGGGAAGAGAGGTGACTTTTCAAGTCACCTGTTAGTTTATTTACATTAATTAACCTAGCTTAATAATTAAATTTGGCTTTTGTTACATTTCCGTCCCCTTAAGGAAGCTTTGTCCTCAAAGCTTATTTAACAACAATGACTACATAAACTCCTGCAACGTCTCTGATGTGGATATCTATATGGGTTGTTACTGGTAGGTTTTGTCCCTCGTTCTATTTCAATTATGTGTTCAATTTTTCTGTTGTTGGGAGTGCCATAGGTAACTCTTGAAACACCTTGCGATGTTTTCGAATTATCTCTTGTGTCTCTGGTTGTTTGTCCATATCTCCTTCACTTGTTAGAATCTCCATTTATTAACATTGAGGTATGTACATTGGTGTATCTTTCCAAGGTAGCTTTTCCATCTGATGTGATGTGACCGGTTGTGTTGGAGGTAGTTGGTACCCATATAATTTGTGTGTTTTCCCGAACTCATGGAATTCAATAAAATGTTCTTGGTGATTTGCAGAGTATGTACCCAAGGTTTGTAACCATTGTATTCCTAATACTACGTCGATTCCTCCCAGTGGTACCACAAGGAAATCTGACTCTAAGTTATATTCTTGCATTTGTAACTTAACCTTGCGACATTTCCCCACATTGTCAATCTTCTTGCCATCTGCTACCATAACCTTCATGTTAGGTACTGGACAAATAAATAGGTTAAATACTTTAGCAAGGTTGACATTAACGAAGTTATAGGTGCTTCTAGAGTCGATGAAAACTGTGACATTATTATTTTTATTATGTCCTTTAATCTTCAATGTTTGCAGTTTGGAGATTCCGGTAATAGCAGCTAATGAGATTTGTGGGGAGTCGTCCTCGATTCCTGGGTGGAAGTTTTGTTGTCTATTCACATCGTTCTCAGTTGGTTCATTGACTTCTAGCTCTGCTTCACAAGCATATAATTTCTTATGTAAGCATTCGTGCTTAGGATCCCATTTGTCTCCATGGAACTTACATTTCCCTTCTTTTATTCTCTGGGCCTCTAAACTAGGCTTTGTTCCTTCCCTAAGTTGAGGTAGTGTATACCTTGGATTTCCTATGTATCCTGATTGGAGGGGGTTCTTTTTGGAGTTGTCTTAGTCAACATTTGTATGAACAAATTTTCTTTCAATAATCCTGGCTTTACGTCATGCTTCCTCCATGGTAGAGATGTTGTGTAACTCTGGTTCGTCACGGATGTGTTGTTTTAGACCATGTCTATAGGTCTATAGTCATTGGTCATCGGTTAACTCTGGGACTCAAGTTGACAGCGCTTCCCATTCACAGATGTACTCATCGACATTGTTTTTTTGTTGTAACCTTGTGATTTTGGCAAAGAAGTATTTTTCTTCAACACCTTGGAATCTTTTAATGAGGTCGTTCCTAAAGCTAACCCAGTTATAAGAACATATTCTTGCAGTATTCTTCCACCATAAGTATTAGTTGTAAGCGTTGCCTTCTAGATGCATGGAAGTGTATTTAATTTTCTCGTCGTCGTAATGGATGTTGTGGATGTCTAGGTATTCCTCGGCTTTGTTAATCCACGCTATGCATTGTCGTCCATCCCCATCGTATTTGGGTAACTCAACTTTAACCCGTATTTGGTGTCCTTGTGTATATGTGTTAGAGGACGACATGTTGAATAGAGGATCTGGTTGTTCCGGAGTTCTAGGAGAGTTTGGCTACAGGTCATTCAAGATTTGTAATCTATCCAAGAAGGCAGTTAAAACTGCCTGATTTTTCTTTTGGTCCTCCTGTAGAGTGAGGAAGTTATTCTCTATTCGTGACGTAAATTGTGTCCAATTTGATGTCAAATTGTCACTGGTTTGTTTGATATTTGCTTGGAGTTCCTCGTAGTTCTTGTTAATCTTCTCATTGATTTGATCGAACCAAGCATCCATTGATCTGGTGATTGCTAGAATTTTCCCGGTGCTGAATGTGGATTTATTTGTGTTTGTTGTTTGGTGCCAGCCCGCCACGATTATTTTTCTTTTTTAAATAATTATAATAATAATTTTTTATAATACAGTTTTTTGTTTTTTTTTTTGTTTTTTTTAAATAATGGTAATATTAATAAACAATAATATATTTTTAAATATTATTAATATTAAAATCTATTAAATAATAAATATTATTAATAAATAAGATATATTTAAATAATATTTATTAAATATCAGCCCACCGTGGATGAACGTGGATGCTGGAGGAGGCGATAGAGGCAGAATGGTGATGATAATGAAAGTGATGCAGGTTGGGAGCGTGGAATAAAGGGGGTGGCGGAGAGGGAGTAAGGCGAGCGAAGGAGCTGGTGAAAGGCAGAAGGAGAGCATGGAGGTGGGCGGAAGGGATTCAGATGGAGAGCATGGAGGGAGCAAGCGTGCATGGAGGTGGGTGGATGGTGGAGAATGGCACGTGGAAGGGAGAAGGTGGATGGAAAGGAGCAGACGGATGTAGAGCGTGGAGGGAGCAGGTGCACGTGGAGGTGGGCGGAGGGTGGATAATGGCACGCGACATTGGGTGGAGAAGATGATGGAGGATGGAGAGGCAACGTGGTGTGGTAGCGTGTGGAGTGATGGTTGAGGAGCATGTGGGTAGAGCAGAAGAGATAAGAGTGCATAGATGTCTGGATGGTGAGAGTGAGGTGCATTGGAGCAACGAAAGAATGAAAAGGAAGTGGTGGTGTGGTGTGGAGAGCTGAGAGGCTCTGATACCAATGGAAGAGAAAAAGAGATGAAAATAAGGAACGTAATGTAGAAATGTATATTTTATAAATGTAGGAGATGTATTACATAATAGGGGCCCCGGTAATTTATACCGTGAGTGGGGAAGAGAGGTGACTTTTCAAGTCACCTCTTAGTTTATTTACATTAATTAACGTAGCTTAATAATTAAATTTGGCTTTTGTTACAGACTTCTTCGCCTTGCGCACTATTCTTTGACTTCAGCTTTTTGCACACCATGCACATCCATACCGCCTGCTAATAGGCCCCCAACACAATCTTGTGGCCCATCCTCGAGCCACGTCAACTCAAAATCGTATAGGTGTTGATCCAGACCTTGAAGTCATCATATTCCTTTTGCACTGCATCAACTGCTTCCTTTTCCTAGGTACAAATATATACACAATCATCTGCATCCTGCACCACTGGATGCTCTATCACCTTTTTAGCCACTTAGTTGATGACCTCATCAGTAACTTGTAGTGCATGCACAAAATTTCATTACCAACTGCTCACCGATGCCCTATAATTCATCCAGCTAAGTTTCTCAGCACTGATGTCACTCCCTTTCTTTACTAGCATTTTGTTGAAGTGTCTTCAACTCTGCAACTTTGCTTACCTACACCAGTGGTGGCATCCTCTTGAATGATTCCCGCATCATTGTTAACTGCGCCTTTGCTTCATGGATTTACGCGTCTAGTTGTTGTAATTGCTCATCTTGAACCATACTCATCCAAAATGGTGTGGTTATGTCTGCCAACTTCTTAGCCATCTTCTCATAGTCTTCAACTTGTGTGGTTGCATCCTCAATCTATCCTTTACGCCCAGTGAAATTTTCTGGTGGCATACTTGAAACTGCTCACACTTGCAGCTCCTCATTTTCCCGCTTCAAACCCGTGATGATTTATCTAAGGCGCAGAATCTTTTCCTCTGTGTACATTTCATCTATGTTGTCAGGGATTTCCTAACATGTGACTGCAATAGATTTTTCCATTCACGCTCTATCATCTAAAGCTTTTTCCTTATCCCTTGACTCTACGTCATGTGCTTCCCTCATGCACTTGATTTATGCTTTTGTTGTTGCTACTTGCTCTTACAATTTAGCAAGTTGATCATAGACAATGGCCTCGCAGTCGGCAAGCTCCTAGCTTGCACTCTTCTGCAATCTGGAAAGCATGTGGGTAGAAAACTCATTGACATCTAAGCTGATAGTAACGAACTGGTGTACTGAGGTATCAACTTCCTCGCTACTTGACTCTAGCGACCGTGGTGGAATTTGTACAATACAGACCCTTTTTCCTATAGCGATCTCTACTGCTCTGTGCATTATATCAGCTTGTGGCACCTTGTCTACCACTACATTTGTAAATGTAGATATTAATTTTTTACCTGGTGAAAGAACCACATTGAATTTCCTTTCATCTGCGTCTCACTTGCGCTAGTCACAGTTGTGATCGCAGCTATGATGCGATCGACTTGAAATTTCGCCATTCTTCTAGTGTTGGTGCCTTCAACCTGCTCATGTCTCATCTTCATTCTACCTTCCTCAAATATTCTTTCACCCCCAGAATCCGTCGGAGTCTTGGATAGCTCCTCCTGTGATTCCTTATCACTTTCCTGTGTCTGCATCTGATCTGTCGGTGCATCGAGCGAGGGACCCGCCTCAATATCCCACAAGTGCTCGACGCTTACTGGGAATTTCCACTCAGCGGGCTAATCAGCAATGATGGGTTCCATCTCGTCATTTGTCAATTTGTACAGGGTAGTAATACATTGCTTGTCCCTACCCCTGTGTGCTTGAATGTAAATATAGTACGGTCCCATCACAAACTATGTGATCCTATGGTATTTTGTTGTTGCTCCCTCAATCATATGTGGAACCTTCCCTGCTGCATCATGCAGTGCATCCTAGTAGAGATAGAACTGAATTTCATTATCAATCAGGTGCTCCCTCTTGTTGATATACCACAAATTCTCATACCTTACACCCTTAGATTCATGGGTGACTTCAACGTCCATGGCTTGATAATATCTGGGTTCTATCCATCCGACTAATGCAATCAAAATTAGCAACCACGAATAAGTGAAGGGAACTTACCTTCTTGGATGAGCATCCGTCCTATGTCAACTAATTCAACAAAAAGAGTGAACAATTCATTTGTACACCTTCTTTGAACTGCTATGCGCATGCAATGACCCCAAAAGTACATTGGTTCGGTCAATTTTTCTTGACCATTTTCATCGTCAATATCTTTATTGTGACCCAAAAAAACTCTGTCATTGATTGTGTTAATGACATAATCCCTATTGTCTGTGACAACATCATATTTCTTCTTTAACTTGGTCGTCAGCCACTTGTCGTTGTCCTTGCCGCGGAAATACTACGACGAGTCGCCCCCCTTCATAGGAGACCCCATAACTTCTTAAATTAATTGAATGGTAACTGGGACTTTGGTGTCGAGCCACAAATAACCACCATGAAGACAAGCTAATAGCTGCTTTATGCAGGCCTTAGCCTCTTTCAGGTAACCAAAATGTGGCATATGCGTAAGGCCTAACAGCCTCGATCACCGTAACCCCATCTCCCACTGTTGTAGTGTTCGAATAACGGGTCCTCCGTCTACTTGTTCTTGCGACTCGAATGGCTCGATTGTACATTCTGTATAGGTCAAAAAGTCATGATTATACCTCATTTTTGTCAAAAAGGGCACAATGTTGAGTGTAAGGTGCATTCCTTGTGGTATTGCAGGCATCTTTATAGGATATTGTTGATTCTTAGTTAGATTTACTTGTGGTGCATCCACCTTCCTGGGTGAGATAAACACGGTGATGTCATTAGCAGTGACACCCTTTCTAGTCGTAGAATCATCTACTCTAGTGGTTGATGGTCCAGTATGGGCTTCTGCATCGACCTCAGCCTAGCTAGAACTTCTTGTGCGATGGTGACTAGGGATGATTTGCGCCCCTCTTCTTCCACGTAATCTATGGCAATTCGGTCTATATATCAGCCCTTTCCTCCACAATTGGTGTCATGATTGGAGGATAGTCGTGAACAATACCACTCGATATAACATGTGCCATTGTTGTAACTCAGTCACACTCTTGCTCACAACTATTTTCAGCTAACTCTCTACATTCTGCTCAGCTCAACAATCACAATGGTTCATCCAAATCACCCCTATCAATTCTTATAACTAGAAAGTACATGTGCAAAATATTTTGAATCATCACGACCAAATCCTCCAATGATCGACCAAATCCACCACCAATTCTACAAAACCAACGATCGAATTCCCCATAAATGCATGTCCCAACCAGTTGCGTCATCACTCATATGGTTTAATTGCTCTCCATTAATTTCCTAATTTGACCATATCACATCCCTACAGACGTCACCAAACTACTTCCCTACTACGACTTCGACATTTTTCCTTCTGCTCCCACCGGTTTCCAGTGTGCTAGCCTCCTCTGTAACACACCTTACACTTTTTTATTCTTTATTTTTCATACTTCTGCGCAATTCCTTAAGCATTGCGCCACACCTGGCAATCCCGATATAGTTTTAGCCGGCTTCCATTCACTAACTTAGGTAACACTGCGCCATCTAACTACTGCAACTGCACTGCACCTCCGTCAGTAATGAAATGAATGACATAAGGACCTAACCAATGCATTTGTAACTTACTAGGATGTTTTGCGAACTTGTTGTCATAAAGTAGTACCATATCTCCTTGTTGGAAGTACTTGGCCTTGATGTGTCGATCATGGCGATCCTTTTCAACTCATTGGTGAAATCCTGTGACAAATCGATCTTCTTCGAGCTGCAACAACTGCGTCAAGCGTTCTTCCAATGCTCCTTTGTTGTCGATACTTGTCGTCACTGCAATGCGAAGGCTAGGAACAATATATTCCATTGGCATCACCGCTTCTTGGCCATATAGCAACTTGAATGGTGTCTTCCATGTCAAAGGTTTGAAAGTGGTTCGCAGGAATATTCAAGTCCCAATCATCACGACTTACATTACAAACCTTGGTGATCACATGCTCCAATACCTTATTGAATGCCTCCACCATTCCATTATCTTACGGATGACAAGGAGTGCTCTTCTTATGATGAATCTTGAACTCCTCTGTTATTACACTGATAGTGCGATTGATGAAGTGACTCCCTTGATCACTCATCAATATCTTCGGACAACCAAACTGAGTGACGACATTGTTGAATAGGAACCTCGCTGCAGTCGCGGTGGTGCAATCCATCACTGGTGTTGCTTCCGCCCATCTAGTGAGATAGTATGTCGTCGTAATGATGTATTGTGCACCTGTCCTTTTTCCTACCATATTGATGGGTCCCACAAAATTGAATTCCCATTTATCAAATGGCTACAACATTATTTGAGGTACTAATGGCATCCCATCGTGGTGCAATGGCTTCCCCGTCCTTTGACAAACATCGCAGCTTTTTGAGCCCAAATGGGTGTGGCTCATTGGTGTCAACTGTTATGAGGTCACTTGTCATAAATGGAGGTCACCATATAAAATCCCACCCGGGTTTACCTGTGTCCCATGTCTTCCGAGAGGGTGTGGGGAACCTAGGGGTTATATAGTGGTAGCAAGAATGGATCCCTAGACCCCATGTCACACGAGTACCATCCCATCTCTATTTGTTGATTCCCCTAGTTACAAAAAAAAAACATCACAGCTTTTTGCATAATCCTCAGCATCAGTGTGCAAAGTTGGCCACCAAACACCAGCTCGAAGTATCTTCCTTGAAGTGGTGCGACCTCCATAGTTTCCTCCTACAACTTCGTCATGCGCTTAAGCTAATATCCTTTCCTACTCATGTGGTAGGACATATTGATGTATAATATCATATGGTCCCATCTTATAGAGTTGGCCATCAATTAGCCAAAAATTCCATAGATCGAACAACGAATTGTTTATTCTGACTCGTGGTGAAATCATCTGGTGCTTTCCCCGTTGACAAGAACTAAATGATTTTCTCATAATTATCATCGACCATTCCAAACTTAAATAATTGTGCATCAGGTAATCCATCTTCGATGCTAGTTGTTCTTTTCCTGTCTCAATCTACAACAAATGATCAGGTCATGCATTCAAGTGACCCGGATTTACGATGATTTCTAAAGCAAACTCTTGGAACAGTAGCATCCAATGGCATATCCCCTCCCCCCAACATAGGCTTGTTGACCAAGTATTTCAATGTAGAATTATCAATGAACATATTAAAGTGTCCTCCAATAGGTAATGACATAATTTTTGTAGTGCGTACACCATTGCCTAGACTTCACATTTCGTTGCGGTGTAGTTCTGTTCCGTAGATGACAATTTTCGGCTTATGAAAGCAATCTGGTGGTTAATATCTCCTTCACCTGGTTGCACCATGACCACTCCTATTGTGACCGATGATGCATCGACATGGACATGAAATTCCTTTGTTCAGTCTGAAAAGACTAATATTGGCACTGTGGCCATCTTCGTTTTTAGAGGGTTGAGACTCCCTTGACATTTGTGACTCCATTCAAATTGTGCATCCTTATTCAACAACTTCTCCATCGGTGTTTTGATTGCTTTGTAACCTCTTATGAACTTATGACAATACCTCATATGTCCCAATGTCACTTTGAGATGTTTCACATTCGTCGATGGTGGAATATTAACAATGAGCGCAATATTAGTGGGATCTGTCAACATCCCTTCCTTATAAACGATGTTACCCAACAAAATCCCAAATGGCACACAAAAGATACACTTCCGCAGATTGAGTGTAATCTGATGTTGTCGACATATTTCCAACATCAGTCGCAGGTTCGCAATGTGGTATTTCACCAACTTGTAAATAGTTCAATCGTCCATGTATACTACCAAGAATTTATGAATGAAGTCCTTAAATGCAGTGACTATGATCCTTGAGAATATCGTCGGTGCATTCTTGAGACCAAATGGCATCACCGTATACTGGAAGCATCCCCATTCCGTCACAAAAATCATCTTATGTCAATCTTCTTTCACAATCTTGATCTGGTGATATCCTAAGAAACAATCCATGAACAAATAGACTTCTTGACCAATGACATCTTCCAGCACCTCATCAGTAAATGGGGTAGGGAACTGATCATGAAGACATGCATCGTTTAGCTTCCGAAGATCGGCACATATCCAGACTTCACATGTCTTCTTATATTGGACAACCATTGGACTAATCCATTCCTATTCTGTGACCGGTTCAATGATTCCAACATCCAACATTCTTTCAAGTTCGGCCTTTACTTGCTCCTTATATCACGAGTTCAATCAATATGGACACTGCTTCACTGGTTTCTCGCCTGGCTAGAGTGGGATCTTCATTTCTCCCAAGTCCCCTGGGATCCCTTTCATTTCATAAAATTTAGTCAGAAATAAGTCTTGAAACTCATGCAACTGATCAGTAAGCTTCGCCATAGTAGCTTCATCCCAATAATCTCCAATATTGGTGAACTTTGGTTCCTCCTCTGTCCCAATATTGGTCTTCCGAATCTTCAGCAGCTGGTGAACTTTGTTTGTCGGCATCTATGGTGCTGCGATATCCCAACTTCCTTCAGATTCTGGAATATTGATTTTCCTTGGATCATCCCCATCGTCAGGTCATCATGTTACATTATAACACTCCATCATCGACTACATCATTGGTATCTCATGTGATTCATCAGGAAAAGTGACTGGGACTATTTCCAAGACAACATCTCGGATGTGTTGAAGTGCGATATGAATCGCTAGATCATCATCTGCAAAGCTAAAAGTGTGACTAAAATAAATCGTCAAGTCCTCCTATATTATGATCTCCTGTTGGAGTTCTGTTGATACATACCAGTGTCGCGGCATCACATCCAGTGTGTGTACAAAAACATGTACCCACTCATCCTTCAGTCATGATACCCATGCGGTCTGACATGCAACCAAATGATCGTCGAGATCATTTCATCCATCATACTTCTCAACTTGATAGTTCTTTGTTTTGCCGAAGCAAAATTCCATCAACCTGCAACATAGGGGCCATCCATCCATCGATTTCTTATGTGTCACCCACCATCGTGCTGGAGTGTCCTTCATCGCTTCCTCCAATGCTAACAATTGCTGAGGTGTCGATACCTTCTCTTTGAATTCATTAATAAACTCAGCCAAGTTTGGTAATCCTTCATATATTGGTATCTCAACAACCTCCGTTGTGCCCTAACGCAGTGACTGAGTGACCCACCCACACTTCCGAATGGATACCTCATGTAGCTGATTCTTCCAATTTTCCAATGCATCGTCTGAATTTGTTGATGCAGAGCTATAACTTCGCCATCCCAACTCCTAGTCTACAATGGGATGGACATAGTATTCTGAAACATTGTACGCATGGTCCCATCCCCCTACGACTTCCTCCTTTACTGGTTCGACATATCTTCAACCTTCGCTCCGATACAATGGGGCTATGACCCGGACATCACGGTTCTCGAAGGTCATGACTTGTTTCTTGAAATTAATCACTGCTAGATTGTCATTAGCCCACCCTATCCCCAGTAATGCGAGATATGAGCTACCTTCATTGACGATTTCGATAACATCAAAATTTGCATATGTCTTCATCCCTTTTACTTCCACCAGTAAGCGTGGTACTCTCCCAATTGGAAACACTCTGGCCTGATTTGTTAATTGCAGTTGCACAGGAGACCAAACCAACTGCGGCTTTCCCATATTCTCCCATGTCTGCTTTGTCAAAATGTTGACATTCGAGCCTATATCCATAATCACGGAGTCCACATCGTAATCACCAATTTGGACATTCATTCACATTTCCCTTCCAATTTTCTTCTTATGCAAGGAATTCATGGCATAGTCCTACCGACCTTTTTCTGGTCGCTATAGCAGACTTGCAATCTCATCTAGCACATCAGGATCTTTAGCTAGCAACATACAATTTTCAAATAAATTTTGAAAAGTTCCAGCCTTCTGTGAAGGTCCCACTACAAGTGTTCAATCAAAAGCAGATGGTATTTCATAGATAACGTGGTTACCCGTATCTCTTTTGATGATTTATCTTGCATCAAAGAATGTTTCTTTCTCGGCGTCGACATCGAAATGCACCTTCTTCAGAGCCTCCAATCGAATCTTTAGGATTGGACCATCATGTCCTGCTGTCACACCTCCTTACATTACGACCGCAACATCAGCAGGTTGTGTTATGGGTTTCGATGAAATATTCCCTACAGTCGGTCCTTGATTCTGAATTTGAGGCAGATTCACAGCCTGATTTGTATTCTGGCACACATTCTGGTTCTAGTTCTACAGTGTTGGAACATTCTTTGCTTGTCATTTTGCGATCAGTTATTGGAAATATTCAATAGTATGATTTGCGGTTGTACAATAGGTAAATTGCGACTACAGGTTTGGGAAATCTCATGGATAATTCCACAATTACCCACAATTATAGCATTGCACAGGTCCACGACCTCGTACTCCTCCTTGATCAAAACCTCTATTTCATCCTCCTCATAATCCTCTACAAAATCCTCGTTGTTGGCACTACAGTGGATTAAACTGTTGTTGTTGCGATGGATTCAGCTGCAGTTGAACATACTGCAGTTGAGTATACTATGGCTAAGTATACTGTGGTTGCTATGGAGCACAATGCATCTAATTATACTGCGGTTGTGGTGGAGCAAATTGTGGTTGCAGTTGCGAAAACTGCGGTGGTTGTTGCGGTAGCGGCTTCTCCGTCGATCGATGTTCTTCTCCCTTAATGTAGTACTTATCCATTGTCCTTTCTTGGAGCAGGTCATATGCTCAACAATCCTTCTCTTCATGACCAACATAACGACAAAAATTATAGAACAAGTTTATAGGTTTTGATACCACCTTTTGGAGATACACACATTCCTCATGTCGATGTCTGTGAGTTTGATAGATTCGGCACCATGGTAAACCACCTTGACTTAATGGATTTGGAGCGCCCGACTGCAAGTAATTGCGGAAGTTTAGACGTTGATATTTGTGACGTCCTTCCATGCGACATTAGGTACACCATACTTCTTCACCAAATTATTTCCCCTTCTTGATATCTTGCAATTGGATCATCAAGTTCACCAGTTGCGATTGGATCTGATTCATCCCAACTCCAGATTCCTCGGCTGGTGAAGCCTTTAGCTTTATTGCAATCTCCAAAGCCTTGCTCTGTGTCGCAATATTCTACTGCATCAATTGCATTCAGATACTAATGTTGTGATGAACCATTCTTTTTGTTGTACATCGCTCATTCCGAAACTAGCTTTCGCCATTAGCGTCTTGAATTGTTGATCGAAATCCCACACTAGCACGTTCAGATATTGTTTGATTTCCTTCAATTTCGTGATGTACTATGACTCAAATTTGGGCTTCTTGAGTTCCTCAATCAACCCAGTTCTAATCTACGCTAGAGTCTTCTCTTGATTCCCTGTTAGAACTTGTACGAACTTCATATACCAATCTAATACACGACCTCGAAAATTTATCGCTAGCTGGCCCTTCTTAATGTCTTCATCTTGGACTTGCTTCAAAGTCCATACCTCCTTGTAGAGAAACCAATATTGCTCAGGATCCTCAATATTTTTCCCATGGAACAAAGGTAATTTCACATCGTCGCCCGCCCCTCTAGGCCTTCTTCTTATGCTTGTTGATCCACTAATATTGTTTTGGTGATGACACACCAGGAAGTCTTGTAATGATCTGGTGTTCCTTACTGGATGTGGCACAGTGCACGGAGGTGTAGGTACATTGTTGCTTTGGGTTGGTCCTTCCTCGGACTCAGGCGTATCCTCATTGTCTCCTTCATCACTTTAGGGTCACTTAGTCCCTTATGATCTTCTCTCGTATTTTCTTATTCCGATCACCCCAAGACTCTCCTCAATCCTCTACCTCTTCTCTTGCCGGAACCTTACCCCACTTCACAGAATACCACACTCTTCCTCCACTTCCCTCACATTTTTTCCATAACTTCCATCCATCTACCCCTTATCAGTCCATCCTACCCTCATCTCCACAGTACCTGTAACCTATGCACACCAGAGATATACTTGTCGAAGTTCATCTTCAATATACCCTTTTCACAAATAAGCATCTTAATCCACAATTGTAAAGACAATGGAAACCTACCTCTTGGTCCTTATAAGAATTCCCTTTCTGTGTCATTATAGTATTTGACTGTGTTGACAGCAAACTCAGTGATATATCCTTCCAAAATTTTGTCGAGCCACACTTCGACATCCCTTGATTCCCTGTTTCCTACCTCTTTCAGTTGTTGGATCAGTTCGGGGGTCCAGCAAGTAGGTTCTCCTCCTTGGAAGTTTCTATTCTAATAGTTCAATTGTGTCAACCACTCATACAAGATAATCGAAAACTTGGCAAAGAAATATTCATGGATATCAGAATAGATATGTCTTCCCAACCACTCTGACGTTGTTAGTCTGGAACTCTGGTTTTGTTATGCTACGAATTATCTGGCCTTCTGATCGAACCAATACTGGATCTTTGGCTTCGTTGAATGCCACAACATATCCTCCTCATCCTCGCACTAACATCTCGGCAATGGAACCATTTGTTGACATAGATTTGTCGACAGGGGTTCACACTCTTTCGACACCCTTCTTCAATGCGACTCCCTAAACATCGGTTGTTGGTTTTCATCCCTCTCTCACGTTGGACCCAAGTTCTGTCCCTTCTTGGTCAGCACAACAAATCCCAAGATATCAGCCCAATGGAACAGAGCTTGGCCGGCAGCACCTGCAACACAGATGTCGTCTCACCTGAGATATCTCAATTTTATGGCTAACTACCAGAACCACGTTTCTGCAGTTTGTGTGGGAGGGCTTTTAAGTACCTTGGCTCTGCGTCAAGGTTTCCAACAAAGATCGGCAAGGTGTGTTACTGGTTTGCAAAGTACTTCAACACCAAGTTATGATCTTTATGCGATTCACATAAACAAATAGTGAACAGATAGCATAAGCATATTCATTAATATGATGCAGCAATCATACATTTATCTATTTGTAACACACTAATCAACCAATCATTCAGCATAACATTCACACATATACACAACATGTAACGTGGCAACTTATCCAGGAAAAAACCATAAGGTGCTCTTCATCTGGCATGAGGAAATAGATGCATCTTTTGTCTACGCACAAAGATGCAGACTATGTTCAAGATATTCTCTTCTCTCTTTACATACTTTCCCTCCCTCTCATCCTCTCTAATCTTCTTTCTTTCTCTTCCTATTCTACTCCTACTTGCGATCCACACACACCTGGATCGACTCAACCTTCTCTACTTGTCTGCACACTCACCTGCAGAACCTCTACTCTAATTCACTCGGCGATACAGAGTCAGTAACCAAAACCAGTTACATCCAGCTCTATTTAGCTAAAATAGCTATCAGGATGGCTATCTTTCTAACCTAACTAAAACTTGGGTTCCTTCTTTTATAGTCCCATTAAAAAATCAATACAAATCCCATACATGCTTGTTACAGACTCAATATCGACTCGATATAGACTCTAACTAACTCATTACAAACTCCTTTTCAGTCGCTTTCTCAGTCGACTTACTATATCCATCCAACAGGTTGTCTTTCCTATTCTAGTAACACATAACGAAAGGCACTATTGGCCTGACTTACAAAGATTCCTTCATGCATGTGGCTTCTGCCAGTTCCAGTCGAGCTTCTACCCATGATCGTTAAGGACTTTCGCTTTCTCAGTGTTATGCCTTGCTGTCATTTTCCGACCGCTACATTATCTGTACGTCTGCTTCTGCAGATATTCTACCATGTCAACTTGTATCTTGTTATATCCTTCATTCACAGCTTACTTATCTAGCACAGCTTCCTCATCCCATTCCTTCTCTTTGTCTTATTCTTCTCTTTCCTTCTCCTGCCATAGCATCCTTCCCTTCCCTTGATGATGCTTCCTTTGTCATAGCTCCTTCCTCTTCTCCTTTACACTCTTCTTCCATACTTAGGCATAATTCTACATGAATTATTCCCTATTGTCCCGAGGCCCAACACCGGCCCAGTGTTAACCATAGATCCAGTTGAGGGTTTTAGCATCAAACATTCATACTCAAGTCACATCAAAACCAT
The DNA here is from genome assembly GCA_001517045.1 of Pseudotsuga menziesii. Classification (NCBI taxonomy): domain Eukaryota; kingdom Viridiplantae; phylum Streptophyta; class Pinopsida; order Pinales; family Pinaceae; genus Pseudotsuga; species Pseudotsuga menziesii. The sequence goes on along the minus strand of LPNX010396450.1, from coordinate 138,710 downwards.
TCACATCAGATTAGTCATCACATAATCCTATTCATCCCACAAAGATATCGACAAGTATGGAGACATTTATCATGCAAAGTCATCTCATCATTTATAAACATAAATCATCTCACAAAATTTAGTCATTCAAATCGTGTCATTTAAGCCAGAAAAACCAGCAAACATAAGATCATATACCAAGACACAAATTTTCCAACATCATTTGCCCATGTCATATTACCTCACAGGTCAAAACATGTCTCCAAAATACATCTCTAGGATGATAACCTCAACAGAACAGTTTGTAAGACAGAACAAAAGATACAAAAACATAATCTCTTCAACAATAGCTTGATCGATTGATCGCTTAATTGATATCGTTCTACTACACTCCTAAGTCTTTATATAGGATTATACCTTTACAAAATGGTCCACATACGACCAACTACCTAACTAAATTGGACCAAAAAGTACAAAATCGTGACCAAGCCGACCCTTGTCGACTTCTTCGCCTTGCGCACTATTCTTTGACTTCAGTTGCTTGCGCAACCATATCGCCTACCAACACAACTGACCAATTTCCCATGGTTTTTTAATGTTCCACTCAGTATTCATTGCATCAGGAGATGCTCAAGGGGGGAAAGAAGTGGCATTGAGACTAGAGAAATGAATTTCATAGAATCAATCGTCACCTCCAAGGCTTGAACCTGATAACTAGGACTTCCTAATAGGTCACCCATCCCAAGAATCCTTTGGCCCAAAGACTTTTAACTATTGATTTTTCCCCACAACCAATCATGCTTATCTTTCAACCCCATTTGCAAAACCTTTGCAAGGATTGTGCCTTATGAACTATCTAGTTAGGTCTCCCTTGACTCTTTTATTTAAGTACTGAGGCTCTTTACAGGAGTAGAAGAAGGAGGCCATCTTTGTTGGAGGATTACTATGAGATTCTAGGGCTTACTCTTGTGAAGAAGACATTGGAATGGTGATGTAATATCATTCTCATTATTCATCATTTTGTGTTTGATATGTGAGAGGAAGAGTGCACTTGTCTCTCACTCTCTCCTTATTCTTCATCTCCATACTTTCTCTCTCTTGTCTTCGAGGTGCTATGGTTTCTTAGAGCTTGTGTAGAGGGAGAGAGAGAGAGAGAGAAAGGTTTGGTCATTTCCAGCACAAGTATGTTTTGTTGAGAGGGAGGGAGAGAGAGTGGGGGGGTAATTTCCAGCACACGTATGTTTGTTGATTGTTGAAATTGTTAAGTTATTTAAGATTAATATTGAAGAAGATACAGTAGATTTATTGTTGCAATTATTGTTGTTATAAGGTGATTTTCAAAGCTAGTTTTTTCACGATAAGATCTCCCTACAAGGTTGAATCTTGTTGGAACACATTAGTATCTTTTATATTGGATTGTCTTGTTAATTGGGGTTGTTAAGAGGTGAAACATATCCTATTGTTGATTTTGTTTTATCATATTTGATCAAATCCCTAAGGCTAGTAATTCGCAAGGTTGTGATCTAAGAAACATTTAGGAAAGAGATGAAATTTATGAAGTTGCATTAATTTCCCTAAATCCATCAATTTATAGAGAACACATTGTATAATGTACACCAAACAAATAACAAAATTTGACATAAGGAGATCATTTCTCTATATAGTTTCACTAAGAAACTAATAAGCCAACAAAATATGTTTCTAGTAGCACATCAAAAATGCATACAAAAAATTTTTCTAGGAACTGCACACTTCATGACATTACAAAAAAAAGAGGAGTTTTGGTTTTTATACTCCATTGCTAATAGGATTTTTGTTTTATACAATGCATTGCTAGTTTTCATAAAATCGTGGGATTAAATATTTATGGATTACGCAGGGGATCTATTAACCCCTATAAATAGAATAAACATGACCACGTGTAAGTATAGTAAATGCATATTTATTATACTCAACAATTTCAATTATTGTATTCTTTCCTCTCTAAGTTTAGAAATGATCTCGTATATTCAATTACTAAGACAAATTGAATGAAAATGGTCAGATCTAGTGGCGTTTTAGACTTATGGTATGTTTGTGATATAGGTAGAATTGGAATTCCCAATTTTCTTACCTTTTGTTCTTTATTCCTCAACTAATTTGAGAAGATTCTCTATTATCATCTCTGGGAATCCTATAAAATGTTACATTGGTCAAGCACTTTATATAATTGAAAAGACCTTGAAACCTTTTATAACACCTCTTTAATAACTAGTTTGAGTTATTTTTCCCTCTTATATATTAAAACCATTCCTAAAATCATAAGAAGTTTAAATAAATATATCCCTTATGTTAATTTCCCATTGAGGTTTTAAGTAAAAAGGCTTGTGGTGAGAGACAATTGTTTTGGAGATATTCACAAAAATAGTGCATTCCTCCTCCCTCTCTTCATATAATTACATCTATATATATATTGGCTTTTTGTGCCACTTCCCACTTATGGATACATATTTCTCCTTTAATCAAGATAGATTTCATTGATTATTAAGATTAAATCCACAACTTCTTTATCTTAACAAGGTTGAATACAAAGGTATACCATTTTAAACCCTATAAGTAGTGTGGTTAAAAAGAATTGCTAATTGAATATCCACACATGCCCTGTAAATGTTTTGAGCAAATATGGAGATCTTTGAACTTTAAAATTTTTATCACTCAATCATTGTACATGTGAATCTCATAAATAAATCAGCCACATAAATCATACATTTATAAGAGACAAGATATACCCTCGGAAAACACTCCAAACACGAAGGATGAAAAACCCAACAATTCTTTGAGTATGATAGATATATTTGTAGAGAATGGTTTACAACAGACTAGAAGATTTCCCAATAAGAGATATCACCTCAGCAGTAGAGAAGAGAGATCCACAAAAACTCTGTAATGAACTTTCCAAGTGGTCAACACTTTAATAACAATTCAAGATTCATGCCATGCAATGTTTTCCTGACACTAGTGCACACATGCACTTGAATTTCGAATTTTCCTTCAAGGGTGTCAAGTCAGTGGCTTGGATTCTTCATCATGCATAAGGATATGGACCATATCTTCTAATAATAGCTTTAATTGAATGATAACTATTTTTAAACTGGTATTCAATCTTTTAACTGAAAGCATGACCACTTTGTTAGGTGGTTAACTTAAGTGTAATGGTGCTTCACTCTCAGTGTCATCAGTGTTTCAGTCTTAGTGCCATTAGTGATTTAATTTCTATTATTAACTTTTGCATGGATCTTATTAGTTAACTGATGCATGCCTTATTACAAATGAGGATTTACTTAAGCCTTTAAAATTCAAGTTCACTTAGAGGTAAATATAGGAAATTCGAATTCATTCTCTCTTTATGCTTATCTCTTTATCATTAATTAATTATTGCATTGTCCATATGTGCATTTTTTTATCAATATTACCATATCATAATCAAAATAATTATTCCATATTGATGATCACATTGTTGGATTTTCTCCTCTTCCCTATCCCTAGACCCAGGTTCATCCCCTTTTGGTTAGCACAACAAAGCCCAAGATATCGGCCCGACGGAGCAGAGCCTAGCCAGCAACACCTGCGCCACAAATGGTGTCTCACCCGAGATATCTTAGTTTTATGGGTAAGTACCCGAACCATGTTTTCGCAGTTTGTGTGGGAGGGTGTTTTATCTCCTTGGATCTGTACCAAGGTTTCCAATGAAGACCGAGAAGTTGGGTTGGTGGTTTGCACTTGTATATCAACACTAAAGTATGATTCACCCTTATCTATGCAATCTTATGCAAACACACAGTGAACAAACATCATGGGCATATTCATTAATGTAACGTGGCATTCATACATTTATCCGTTTGTAACACAATAACCAATCAATCATTAAACACAACACTTATGCATTTAACTAAGCTATTCAACATTCACACATATACACAACATGTAAAGTGGAAACCCATCTGGGAAAAAACCACAAGGTGCTCTTCATCTGGAATTGGCATGAGGAAATAGATGCTCCTTTTGTCTCTACACAAAGCTACAGAATCTGTTCAATATATTTTCTTCTATCTCTACAGACTTTTCCTCCCTCTCATGCTCTATGATCTTCTCTCTCTTTATCACTCTACTTTACTTCTACTTACTGATCCGCACACAACCTAGATCGACTTGACCTTATCTATCTATTTGCGCACTCAGCTACAAAACCAATACTCTGATGCACTCAGCGATCTAGAGTCATTAACCAAAACTATCTACCTCTAGTCTAGCTCAAGCGTCTTTTCCAAGAGTTTAGAGACTTACTCAAAATTGTTGTATCAACTAATCAGCTCAAAACCATCTAACCCATTTACAACTTGGGTTCCTTCCTTTATATTCCTATTGCAGACTCGATACCACTCTCCTACATGCTTGTACTAACTCAATACAGACTCTAACAAGCTCATCTTCTCGCTATCCCAACCGAAATACTATCTTTAGCCAATAGGTTGTCTTTCCTATTCTAACAATACATAACCAAAAAGGCGCTATCATCCTGACTTACAAAAATGCCTTTACGCATGTGGTTTCCATCGGCTCTAGCTGATCTCATACCCACGATCACTAAGGGATGTCACTTTCTTAGCGTCATGCATTACTGTCATTTTCTGGTCGTTACCTTATATGCATGTATGCTTCTGCGAATATTCTGCCATGTCATCTCATCTCTTAATCTGTCCTTCCATCGCAGCTTACTAAATTGGTGCAGCTTCCTCATCTCATGCCTTCTCTTTGTCTTCCTCCTTACTTTCCTTCTTATGTTCAACATTCTTCCCTTTCCTTTGATGTTGCTTCCTCTATCGTAGCTCCTTCTTCTTCTTCTTTACCCTCTTCTTCCATACTTAAGGAGAATTCTACATGAATTCTGCCCTTTTGTCTTGAGGCCCAACCTCCCCCCAACACTCACTTGTGGCTCGTACCGAGCCACGTGAGCTAGTGCTCCATAAACTGACTTACGTTGAATTTGGTCTGAAAATCCACTTCTCTATTTCTATGCGCACTTCTTCTTCTACTTTATGCATGTGCTCCACCAAGTCAGAACAAACGTGTTCCGGCGTGTCTTTTTCTACCGAGGCCGCTACTTTGTGCACCTTCTGGTGCATAGGCTGAATTAGCGTTGTGACCCTTTCTACTTCTGACTTTATGTTCATTCTGTGTCTGACCGTATGTTCCTTTTGTGTTTGCAGTTGGTTGGAGCGTGTATGTTCCTTGGAGGGTGTATGTTCCTTATGTGTTTGACTTTATGTACTACGACTTTTAAATCTCCTAGTACCACTGTCAACTTTTCAGACCTGCATCAAACAGTTTCATTTATGAACAACGCTAAAGTCTTGTAAGACTTGTCATTCTTCACTGCTTCTGGATGTTTTTACCGCTCAGTAGAGTAGGACGTAGGGGTAAAATGTAGGCGCTGAAGGACTTATCGGGAACACCAATGTTCCTTGTCTACATTTCAAACTTCAACCTTCGACTTGTCCCCTAGTTTTTCTTCCTCCCTTCAGAATATTATTCAGAATTACCCATGAATGAGTACGTAACATCTGGGTAAGCCTCAGAGCTTGCAGTCGTCTCTCAATCCAGCAGATGGTCCATATTTCTTTTGGGTACAACGTTGGTGAGATTCGTCATCCTCTTTATGGAGTAGCTCCTTCCACTAAGGTATGCCAGCTATACTTTCATTTGGGTTCATCATCATTGTTGATGTTTTCAGCAGCTTATTGTGATGACGGTGATGAAGTTGGCCTTTGCTTCCTCTTCTCCCAGTCTAAGCATTCATTCAAACCAGCTGTTCCTAGCAATGGATACTATGCACTGTGGTAATTAATTCTTGCTGACTATGTCCAAAAGCTTCAATGGGATGTCCTCCGGTCTGTGAATTGTTCCCACTATTTCTCCAGTCGTGCTAAGATCCTCTAAGGCAACATTTCTTTTCCTAGCATCAGAGGTTCTCTACATTGTCATCTTTACCCTGATGGTTGGAGTTGCTTCTGTATGAAGGCCCAAAATTGGCTGAATTTCCAAGCAGCTCCCAAACGTCAGTAAAACACATCAAAAAACAAGATTCCTAATCAAAATAGTCATTACAGCTTCCTCAACAGGACCCCCAGGGCCATTATCACCATAAAAGTTAGTCATCATTCTTCGCCACCGGTTTTCACTCACTCTGTATCATACAAACAAATATGGTTGTGGTATTATAAGGATCCAGGCTGGTAGTCAAGCATCAGTTAGCGGTTCATTCCAGCAATGATTCTATCAAATCCTCACATGTGCCACCATCGAGTAGCATAATGACAACACAAACCATCACATGGGTTTTTTATCCGACTCCTTATGTGGAGGTGCCAACTACGCCACCCCTTACCGCTGTGACGTGATGATATTATTGGTAGAAGTGACCCTCAACAGCTCTTGCAATCAGCTTCAAATTTTCTTACTATTTTTGGACTTGATATTTGTCACTTCAAGAATCCTTCCTCGTCATTGTATCAACGTGCCCTTGCTTTTAGTGCTACACTTTCCTCGTTGCGCTTTGTTTAAAGGTCACACTATTGTTTTTTCCGTAACCATCGTTGCTATCATCATCATCATTGTGGCAATATTTTTTATTTATTTTTATTTTTTTTATCATATTTATCAAAATAAGGCTTCAACTGGCTCCCATTAATGATCCCTCTGAGTTACATACCATCTAGTTTTTCCAACTTCACTACTCCTCCATCAGTGATTTCCTTCACTACATAGGGACCTAACCAATGTGTCTTCAACTTGCCTGGATGCTTGAAAAAATTGTTGTCATACATAAGAATAAGGCCTCCAACTGTAAATTTCTTGTTCTTAATGTGTCTTTCGTTCCATGCCTTCTGCCTTTGTTTTTCTACGTTTTGATGGAATCCTGCAATGAAGCATTCTTCTTCCAAATGGATTAACTGAAGTAGTCTTTCTTCGACAACATCAACATCTATAATTTCTGTAATGGTAGCTACTCTTAGACTTGGTACAATATATTCTATAGGCATGAGAACTTCATGTCCATACACTAATCTGAACAGTGTCTGGCCTATTAACTTCTTACATGTTGTGTGATACACCCACAGTACTGCGGAAATTTTCTGGTCCTATTCATCCCTTCTTGTGTTGCAGACCTTGGTGAGTGCATTTTCCAAAATCTTGTTAAATGCTTCAATCGCTCCATTCGCATGCGACTGATATGGATTTGTTCTTCTATGTTGTATATGAAATTCATCCATCAGTTCTTCAATCAACTTATTAAAAAAGTGCATACCTTGATCACTAATCAATATCTTGGGGCATCCAAACCTTGTCACCACATTTTTGAACAAAAACTTTGTTGTCGTCGCAGCAGTACAATCCTTGATAGGCGCAGCTTCTTCCCATCGAGTCAGGTAATACATCGTAGTGATAATATATCTAGCTCTTGCATGCTTCCTTGCTGGACTAATAGGCCCCACAAACTCGACATACCATTTATCAAATGAATGTAACGTAATTTTTGGAGCTAAAGGCATCTCATCTCTTCTAGATGGCTTCCCTATTCGTTGGCAGACATCACATCTGTGACAATAATCTCTACAATCGGTATGCATGGTAGGCCACCATAGCCTGACTTGTAATATCTTGTGTACCGTCTCCTTTCCTGCATAGTTTCCTCCTACAACACCGACATGTGCTTCACTTAAAATAATAGGTCGCTCATGTTAAAAAACATAGCATCATAGCATTTCATCTAGGCCCAATTTGTACAAGTGGCCAGCAATCAATTGGAAATCTGCGGCTCATGTTACTAACTGTTTCTTTTAAGCTATTGTAAAATCAGCCGGTGTAAAACCCATAGTTAGGAACTGTATGATATCCTCATATTGGTTATCAAAGGCAGTTATCACGAACAGTTGTGCATCCAGGAGATTATCCTCAAGACTGGTGGGTTTTTCTCCACTCTCTATTCTGGATAGGTGGTCTGGTCCCAATTTTAATCGACTCGATTTGACGATAATCTCAAAATCAAATTCCTGGAAGAGGAGGAGCCATCGTCAAATCTTCCCCCCCAACACTGGCTTGTTAACCAAATATTTCAATGCAGAATGATCAGTGTACATTTTAAAATGTCCCCCCAACAAGTAATGTCTGAATTTGTGCAATGCATAGACCATCGCTAGTCCTTCTATCTCTGTTGTAGTGTAATTATTTTATGCGGGTGATAGCTTCCTACTAGTAAAAGTAATGGGGTGATCAATATCTCCTTCTCCTGGTTGCGTCAATACCACTCCAAGCACCATAGAGGATGTGTCAACATGAACATGGAATTCTTTTTTCCAATCCGGAAATATTAGTATAGGTGCAGTGGCCATTTTTCTTTTCAGCTTATCCAGACTCTCTTGGCATTCATCTATCCATTGGAACATAGTATCTTTTTTCAACAATTTCTCCATCATGGCAATCACTTGTGCATATCCTTTGATGAAATTTTTGTAGTATCCCATATGCTCTATCGTTTCTCTTAATTGTTTAACTGTGGTAGGTGGTGGTAAATCCAAGATGATGGCGATTTTAGCTGGATCAACTAAAATCCCATCGTGACAGACCACATGACCTAACAGAGCCCCAAAAGGCGCACAAAAAATACACTTCCTCAAATTGAGGAAAATTTGGTACTGACGACATCATTCTAAGACTTCCTACGTGGTCTTTTATGAGACCAAAACCTGTCCAATCATCAAAGTAGACTTTAAGAAATTTGTGTATATAATATTTAAAGGCAACAACTACATATCTGGAAAATATTGCAGGAGCATTCTTGAGTCCAAAGGGCATTATTGTGTACTGGTAGCATCCCCATTCTGTTGCAAAATTGGTCTTGTAGCGGTCTTCTTTTGCATTCTGACCTGACGGTAAAGTGAGAATCCATCTGTAAATGAATACATCTCTTGTCCTCCAACATTTTCTAATACTTCATCTGTAAATGGAGTTGGAAATGGATCATGCAGGAAGGTGTCATTTAGTTTCTGGAGATCAACACAAATTTTGACTTCACCTGAAGTCTTGTCTTGTACCATGATTGGGCTGATCCATTCTGATTCCTCAACTGGTTCTACTAGTCCTACTTCTAACATTCAATCAAGTTATGATTTAACATTCTACTTATAACATGGGTTCAGTTGGTACAGTCGTTGCTTGAGCGGTTTTGCATCAGGCCTCAAGGGTATCTTCATCTCACCAAGATCTCCAACTATGCCTTTCATTTCAGAAAACTTTGTAGGGTACAGGTCCTGAAACTCATGTAATAAGTTAGTGATCTTTCCCACGGTCTCGCCATCCCAGTAATATCCATAATTGGCAAACTTCAGGTTGTCAGTTGAACCAATATTTACTTTCTTAATATTGAGTGGTTTTAGGAACTGATCACTGGTTATAGTAGCTCCCTCTATTGTGTGTATACCTTCAAAATTAGGTATATTTATCTCTAATGGGTCATCGTCATCTGGTTCTCCTGTGATATTGTAACACTCCATCTTGTTGTGTATATTCCTACTACATTGATGGAAGTTTGTGTCCGTAATAGGTATTTCTTCAAAGATCTTCTCCTTTATTGTCTGTAGTGTAGCATCGGCAGTTGGATGTTCACTTGTAAATTCAAATGTCTGAGTAAAGTTTACAGTTAAAATTTCCCATTCAATGGTTCCTCATCGCAACTCTTCTGAGATGTACCAACTTCTTGGCACCATTTCCAAGGTGTTGATGAATCGTTGAACCCATTCTTGTCGCCGATATGATTGCCAAACTGTGCAACAGTTCTCAACATGTTTTCCAGGGTCTGTCAGTCCTGTGTATTTTTTATCAGAATAACTGATCTCTTCTCCAAATCTGATCTCCATTAGTCTTCTACATTGTGGCCATTTATAGATAGATTGTTTATGTGTACCCCACCATCTAGTGAGCGTAGCTTTCAGCACATAGTCCAAAGCGGACAATCGTTGTGATTCTGTGACCTTTTCTTCAAATTCTTCCAAGGAGGATACAAGGTTAGGAAATCCTTCATACGTAGGAATCCTATTTTCTTCGGCCCCTACCCTTAGAACAGATCTTGTAATTCTCGCACATCTACGCATGAAGACTTCGTGCAGCCTGTTTTGCAAATTTTCCAAAGCTTCGCCTCAGTCAGACGTGCACGAGATTACACTCTGCCAATTCAGTTTTCCATCAGCTGTGGGATTAATATAGTCTTCCTTCGAAGACATGATGTTGTACAACTGGTCCAGATAATTTTCTTGCCCTTCGCTATGCATGAGCTCGACATATTGTTGTCCTTCGAGCGGATCAATGGGCGCAACCACTCTTATTTCAGAATCTTCAAAAGATAAGATCCTTTCTTAAAGTTTATAATAGTTTGGTTGTCTATTTCCCAATCAATTCCTAGAAGTGCAGGATATGGGTTTGTGTCATCGACAATGTCAATAACTTCGAAGTCGGCATATGTCCTTAATCCTTCGACTTCCATAGGTAATTGGGATAGTCTACCAATTGGTAGCACCTTCGACTGGTTCGCAAGCCTTAGTTGAATAGGCGACAAGTTCAATCACAGCTTGTTCATGCTCTCCCATGTCTATATTGTCAATATATTGAAATCCAAACCCAATTCTAGTATGATATAGTCCATATCATTATCTCTTATCTGCGCAGTGATTTGTAGTTCTCGACATGTCTTCACTTTTCTCTTGATATGATTGACTCTTTTCTCAGGTCACAATTCTTCAGTGGTTTCTTCTATGAGTGTTGCCAATTATGCGACATCATCTTTATCATGGATTAGTGCTAAACAACTTTTGAAAAAATCTTTGAGCTTACTAAGCTTTTTAATGGGCGTCCTTCTGATTAGTTGTTCAAATATTTCGGGCATAACTCTCACTTGTCCAGATGTCGACGAATGACTGGTATCAACCAAGTCTTGTCGCACCTCCAAGAAGACTTCCTTCTCTTATTGAACATCTAGCAGAGCTTTCTTTTGTGCTGCAGGTCGCACCTACGGTTGTCCTTGTGGTTTTTTTTGGTATGCTCCCATCACTATACCTCCTCGCATGACTACGGCAAGGTTGGGTTGTCTTGGTTTGGCAGAAATCATTTGAATATTCGGATTGGGGTTTGGATTTGGATTCTGCATTAGGTTGGGGTTAACGATAGTTATATCCTGCCATTTCACAATAAGTTGTGGACACTGTTCGACAATGTGATCAAATGCTTTACAATATGTACAATTTTTCGTAGGAATTTGATAATCTCGGGAAAAATGTTCTGGATGCCCACAATTATAACATACAACTTGGCCTCTTCCTCAACCAAATCCTCCTCCTTGTTGTTGTCCTCGACCTCTAAAGTTCTCACCCCCCCTTTGCGGAGGGTATTTTTGTTGTTGAGGATACTGATTCTACTGGTATTGTGGTTGAGGATATTGTTGTTGTTGAAACTACGCGGGCTGATACTAAGGCTGCGCTTGTTCAGCATGCATTTGCTCATCACTCTTCATTAAGTAGGTATCCATGGTTTTGTCTTGGAGCAACTGAAGTGATTTGTAGTCCTTTTCATCATGACCTACTGATCTACAAAATTTACAATACAGAATAGTGGGTGCACTTACAATCTTCTGTCAATACAGACATTCTCCGAACTTGTGACCTCTAGCCTGGCATACTCTACACCAAGGCATTCCTTGGGTGTTTAATGGGTTTGGCGCACCTACTGTGACATAGTTCATCAGCGTCGGGCAATTATATTTATGGTGTCCATCTGTTCTACTTCTTGTACACCATAGTTCCTCATGGACTTCCTTTCCTCTTTTAATGTCTTGGAGCTGCACCGTGATATTAGCCAACTGCGACTGAATTTGCATCACTCCTGATCTAGTGTCTCCATCTGGTGAGGCCTCTAATTTCATTGCTATTTCCAGAGCCTGTGTATGTGACACCATTTTATGTTGCCTCAACAGCATCCGGATATGTGGCAACAAGGAGACAATGAACCATTCCTTATGTTGCACATCCAACATTTGGAAACTCACTTTGGCCATTAATGTCTTAAATATTTGGTCAAAATCCCAAACAGATTCTGTCGGTAGCTGCTTGATCTCGTTCATGCATTGGGACTCAGACTTCGGTTTCTTAAATTCATCAATAAACCCAACTCCAATATTGTTGAGTGTATTTGGGAGCACTCCTACCAGTACTATAAAAAACTTCATATACCAGTCTAACGCACGACCTCGTAGCATCATGATCAACTGTTCTTTATTGGCATCTCATCTTGGATCTGTCGTATAGTCCAAACAGCATCACACAGAAACCAATGCTGCTCTGGTTCTTCCATCCCATTCTCATTGAATATTGGGAGCTTAATGTCAGTTCCAGCCATTGGATTGATCAGTGTTGTATTGACTACTGGTACAGTCAAAACAAAATTTGGACTAGTCGGACTTCCTTGTCTGCTATTTACAGCGTTAGTGCTACTTGTATTTACAGAAATAATTGGAGACATGTCTCGTGATCTTACATTTGGTACTATAGGTGAGTTGTGTACATGTTCTTGTTCTCAAGCTTCAGTTGACTACTAAAACTCTTCGTCTCCTTCTGAGATCGGTTGATACTCCTCTTCCTCATCACAAGAGCCTTCGTCTAAGTATGATGTAAACTTGTATCCTTCTTCTTCTTTCTCTGTGCTGCAACTCCCTCGTTCAAACAGAGTTTTTTGTCTTTTGTCATACCTGAATCTTCTTCCACTTCTCAAAAAGCCTAGTTCTAGTTCAGTTCAACTTTCTCCTGGGAACATCTCACTCTAGGGTTCTACTGAGACATAGCCACCCTTTGTTATTTCGTCTATAATTTGCAAAATGCATTTTTCACATATAATAATTTTTATCCACGTCTTCAAAGATGAGAGATATCGGTTGCATTGTCCTTGAAAAAACATTTGCTCTGCCTCACTGTATGAGGTTATTGTATCAAAGACGAACTTAGTGATATATCCTTCTATGATATTATCTACCCAGAAATCAACAGTCCTTGATATAGGGTTGTTGATTCTTTTCAACTGCTCAATCAAGAACGAAGTCCACTCTCTCGGCTCTCCTCCTTGAAAATTCTTTTGTTGGGTTTCCAACTTAGATAGCCACTCATACAATACGATAGGGAACTCATTAAAGAAAATCTCATAAATGTCTGAATAGTTGTACCGGCCCAACCAATCTGTTGGGTTCCACTGGGTTCCTTCACTTTCTTCTCGTGCAAACTCTAGCTCTTTGAAATCCACCCAGTCTTGGATCTCCATTTTCGTGGGATGTCAGAACATATCCCTCACCACAACACTTCAAGGTCCCGACAACAGAACCATTTGTTGGCTTTTATCCTCTTCCATATCCCTAGAACCAGGTTCAACCCCTTTTGGTCAGCACAACAAAGCCTAAGATATCGTCCCAACAAAGCAAAGCCTAGCCGGCAGCACCTGCGACACAGATGTCGTCTCACCCGAGATATCTCAGTTTTATGGGTAACTACCAGAACCATGTTTATGTAGTTTGTACAAGAGGGTGTTTTAGCTCCTTGGCTATGTGCCAAGGTTTCCAACGAATATCGGGAAGGTGGGTTGGCAGTTTGCACTTATATATCAACTCTAAAGTATGATTAACCCTTACTTATGCAATCTTACGCAAACACACAGTGAACAGACATCATGGGCATATGCATTACTGTAATACAAAATTCATACATTTATCTGTTTGTAACCCAATAACCAATCAATAATTAAACACATCACTTATGCATTTAACTAAGTTATTCAACATTCACACATATACACAGCATGTAACGTGGAAACCCATCTAAGAAAAAACCACAAGATGCTCTTCATATGGAATTGGCATGAGGAAATAGATGCAACTTTTGTCTCTGCACAAAGCTACATACTCTATTCAAAATATTATCTTATATCTCTAGAGACTTCTCCTCCCTCTCATGCTCTTTGATCTTCTCTCTCTTTATCACTCTACTCTACTCCTACTTAGCGATCCCCACACAGCCTAGATCACCTCGACCTTCTCTATCTGTCTGGGCACTCAGCTGCAGAACCACTATTCTGATGCACTCAGCCATCGAGAGTCATTAACCAAAACTATCTACCTCTAGTCTAGCTCAAGCATCTTTTCCAAGAGTCTAGAGACTTACTCAAAATTGTTGTATCAACTAATCGGCTCAAAACCATCTAACCCATTTACAGCTTGGGTTCCTTCCTTTATATTCCTATTACAAACTCGATACCAATCTCATACATGCTTGTACAGACTCAATACTGACTCGATACAGACTCTAACAGACTCAGCTTCAGTCGCTATCCCAGCCGACTTATTATCTTTATCCATTGGGCTGTCTTTCCTATTCTAGCAATACATAACCAAAAAGGCGCTATAAACCTAACTTACAAAAATTCCTTTAAGCATGTGGTTTTCATCGGCTCCAGCCGAGCTCGTACCCACGATCGCTAAGGGCTGTCACTTTCTTTGCATTGTCACTTACTGTCATTTTTTGGTCGTTACCTTATCTACACACCTGCTTTTGCGAATATTCTGCCATGTCATCTCATCTCTTGCTCTGTCCTTCCGTCACAACTTACAAAATTGGTGCAGCTTCCACGTCCCGCGCCTTCTCTTTGTCTTCCTCCTTACTTTCCTTCTTCTGTCGCAGCATTCTTCCCTTTTCTTTGATGTCATTTCCTGTGTCGTAGCTCTTTCTTCTTCTTCTTTACCCTCTTCTTCCATACTTAGGCATAATTCTACATGAATTCCGCCCTTCTGTCCTAAGGCCCAACAATATATATTACCCCAGGTCATATAGTCATATTCTAAAGTAATTCACTCTAAGGGTAGATAATCCCTAAAGGAGACTTATAACACTCGGTAACCATGACTAGTAATACGTCACATAGTATAACCACTTTACCAAGTAAAGTATGCCACCTCAACAAATGAGGATATTGGTAGGACTTGGTATTACTCATAAGTCTACAGTCTTGATATTACTTATAAGCTTATCTCTGTAACTGGAGGTCCATCTCATAGGGTACCATCTATGAGAATAGTTGACTTGATATTATTCACAATTCCGACTTGATATTACTCACAAGCTTTTACAGTACGAGCATCCCACCTCAAGACATGAGGATATATATAGGACTTGATATGACTCACAAGTCTCGACTTGATACAACACAAGTATGAAGAATGACTCATGATGATGTACAAACAAGACTCTCTCTTAGTGAAGGAGACATTCTCTATTATAACAGGAATTTTCTTCCATACCAAGCTTATCTTGGAAGTATCTCAACTTTGTCATTGGCGATGACTTGTCCACATATTTGCAATTTTCTCATTAGTGGCCATGTACTGAAATTTCACTTTAAATGATCATGTCTTTGATGAAGTAAAACTTCATCTCAATGTGTTTTTATCATAACACATATCCAACTAGATACACAACTTGATTGGATACACATACTCGACTGGATACTCATACAAGGTATGATTACTATCTCTAGTCATCACAAGTATGGTCACTCTCTCCAACCATCACAAGTAAATTTTTCATCTACTCGGCTTCTCAGCTAGTAGTACTAACTGCAAAACACATTTTCTTTTGTAATACTCTATGACATTCATCTTGCTTTTGTAGTACTATCCACAATACACTTAGCTTTTGTAGTACTCTCCACAATTTACATCGCTTATCTCATTATAAAACAATAGCTGGATAGCACAATAAGTCTACCATGTATCAATTACAATAAATAAACTATTCTAATGTACATTAAAGGTACTCAAACGTATGCTTAGCAATAAGCATAAAATACAACATGTCTGCTAGGTACATTAAGAGATCATCCAGCTACTTATACATAGTAATGTCATATAAATCCAATCTAGATTGCAATTTCTCTTAACTATAAACCATGGATTTCACATCCATCATATACAACACATTGTGTAATAACATGCAGAAAGAAAGTCTCATATTTTCTTTCAATCTTCAACATTTGTTGACTTCTGGAATCTTATGTTATCTGGAGAAATTCCCTCTGAGCTTGTCATTCTATGTGATGTTTTTTAAGGCTTGATCGCTTTGATAGTGATTCCTTATTCTTCTCTTTATATTACAACACCCCAACTACCTCTCCAAGAGATTTAACTATTCTCTAACATTCCGTACTATAACTCTTCTTGAGTATCAATAGTCTTTGAGACTTTGTCCATGTCTCTGCTCATGTGGATTCTCTCCACAAGATATCACATCCCATGGATGCCTGATTCATGTACTAGCTAGTGGGGAATTTATCTACTTTTTCCTGTGAAGACACATCAATACTCCCTCTTCAACTAGAGGAGTCTTTTTTTTCTACAACCAAACTTGTCCTGGATAGAGGCTTTAGTAAGAATGATGGCAATGTTGATCATCTGTGTATATGTACCATGTCTTGGATATAACTGACTATAAACCTCATGAATCTTTACCACTTCATAATATGCTCCATATGGAGCAACATCTCTAATGTGATCTTTCTCAATCACTGCACTAGTCATAATCCATATATCCTTTTATTTCATTGTTTGAGACATATCTAAGTCCACATTCACTTGTACCGAGAAGGTACTACAACACATGCTTTGTATGAAAATTGGGTCACAGTCATCTGAGGACTAAGGCACAATCTTACTGAAGATTCAAGATCAATTTACACACAAAATGACATTACAGTGTTGCATTAGAGGTCACGGTTGTGTATTATCAATTAATTAATCAGAAGTACTGATACAATGTCATACACTTGCATGAATAGCAATACAATTCGAATTCGCAAGAGGTCATTCGAATTGCACACATGAGAGTGGCTTAGTTGTCAGTTAGCCACACTAAACACATCCGTTAACCACTAATCACAATCAATAATCGGCTTTAACTGAATCGAAGCAGTTATGATTGAGTCTAACTAAATAGAACTCAACTACATGTCAATCAGTAGGTGGGGGAGCATATCTCACTCTGGTTAGCTCCGATGAAGTGAACTGATTCACCAGAAGTTCTTGGAGGGGTCTTAGATCACTCGAGTTAATTAGGAATTTCCAAAAATAGATAAAATAATGATGGAGGCACCTTTACAGCTGCGGTTTAATTGAAAGTAGGTGGAATAACCATCAGTTAACTAATTTGGGGTGCTTAGGTCATGCAGATCAACCCATATTTTCTCCTTGATTGCAGAAGGAAGCTCAGTTAGCCTCCCTGATTGAAGGAGAAGACACAATTAGCCTCCCTGATTGAAGGAGGATGATCTAGTTGATGATACAGTCGCATATTCGAGCCAATAACTTAGAATAAGTGGTAAAATAGGCCAATTAGGCCAAATAAACATGTGTGGGTTGTATAATGACTCCAACACCCCCCCCCCCCCCCCCCTTACTCTATACTCATGTGGAGGAGTAAAACAAATGTTAGGGCCCCAGCAACAAAGGCCATAGGTCACCCTGTACAAAAGTAACTCTAAAATGCTCAAAACAAATGCTAAGTGAGGAAAAGAAGAAAACCCTATGGGAACAAAAATCCCCCTCAAGCTGAACACTAAAGAATTAACTGACTTCACCCTAATGAACTCACTTCCAATAGTGAATGGAGGTAAGTGAACTTTTTGTCAATAAAGTTCTTGGTGAAAATATCTGCAATTTGCTCATCTTTGGGGCAGTATTGCAAAACAGTTGTCCTGTCATGCACCAACTCCCTGATGTAGTGCATATGGATCTCAATGTGTTTGGTTCTTTGCTGCTGAACTGGATCTATTCATATTTTGATAGCACTTTGGTTGTCACAAAAAATTACAGTGGATGAAGCAATACCAATCTCAAACTCAGTCAAAATACCTTGCAGCCAAACTGCCTGGATGCATGCATTGACCACTCCCCTATACTCTGCCTCTACTGAAGAAAGGGAAATGGAAGTATTATTTTTGCTTGACCCACAAATAGGCCCACCACTGAACATAAACACATAGCCAGAAGTGTACTTTTGATCTATGGAATCTCCTGCCCAATCAGAATCTGTAAAACCGACCAAATCTAGCTCAGAATCTGCAGCATAGTGAACGCCATAGGATCTAGTACCCTACACGTACTATAGAATCCTCTTGGATGCCCTAAAATGAAGCTCATGAGGATGTTGTATATACCTTGATATAGCATTCACAACATAACAAATGTAGGGCCTTGAATGTGTCAAGTATAGGAAACTTCTGATCAACTGGCGGTAAATACCGGAATCCATAGGTGGAGATGATTTTCCCTCTTCAAGACTTATTCCTGAGAGGAAAGGAAATGGTGCATCCTTAAAATCAGCCATGTTAAACTTAATTAAAAGGTCTGAAACATATTTTTACTATGTCAACATTATCCCATCATAGTCTTGAGTGATTTCCAGCCGAGAAACTGTCTCAGCAGGCCTCGATCACTCATTTCAAAAGCATCATGAAGAGCAATTTTTATAAAGGCAATCGACGAAAGTGTGCTTCCTGTTATAAAAATATCATCCACATATAATAATATTATCAAAATATTACCTTCATACTGCTGCAAATATTTATTTGGATCAGATTTTCATCTCTCGAAGTTCTGTGAGAGCAGAAAGGCATCCATTTTGGCATACCAAGATCTTCGGGCTCGTTTCAAGCCATATAAAGATTTCTGCAACTTACAAACCAAAAAAGGATATGATGTATATCCTTCAGTATGATTCATTTATATCTCTTCTTGCAGGTATCCATGGAGAAAATCACTCTTGACATCCATGTGACGCACCTCCCAGTGCTTGGATGCGACAACGGCCAAAACTAGCCTTATGGAATCCATCTTCTCCACCGGTGCAAAGGTCTCATCGTAGTCTACTCCTTGGACTTGGGAGAATCCTTTTGCAACCAGAAATGTTTTATACTTTCAGTTTGAGCCATCTGTAGCAACCTTTGTATATACCCACTTGCATTGAACAAGTTCCTCCCATGTGGAAGGGAAACTAGCTCCCAAGTTGCATTTTTTTGGAGAGAGTTGAACTCTTCATCCATTGCAGCTTGCCATATTGGATCATTCTGAGCATGGTAGTAGGACTTGGGATCAAAACCAATCATCATATATCACGTCTCAAACAGCAAGGAATAATTCCAAGAAATAGTAATACATTCTCTTTGAAAATTTGACCGGGTTCTCCTTGGATCAGCATGATTTCCAACATTTGTCCCGGCAGAAGAGAGAGTCTTTTTGGCCCATTTTGGGAGATGAGTGGGAACATTAGAATATGATTCAGAACCTGATATATTATTCTCACTTATATCAGACATCAGATATGAAATATCAGAGCTCACACTTCCATTTTCATCATCAGAATCATCAGCAGAACGAGAGGGAATTTCAGCAGTTTCTTCCTCGACTAGTTCCACATCTTGGAGAGGTTCTTCAAAGCGGACACTTCTCTCAATGAAGATCTGTTTGGTTCTGATATTCAAGAGTTTGTATCCATTTGATTCCCATGGATACCTAATGAACATGCACTCAATACTTTGTGGTTGCAGAGACTTTCTCTTGTCAAGTGGAATTTGAGACCAAGCAGTGGACCCAAAAACTCTGAAATTGGACACATCTAGTTTGTGCCCAAAGTATGCTTAAAAAAGAGTTTTTTTATTTCATGGAAGAGTGAGGGACTCTGTTCAGAATGTATGCAGCAACATTCATTTCCTCATCCCAAATATTTGCAGCCAAATATTTGGCTTCCAGCATGCAGGTGGTCATCTCTTTGAGGGCCCGGTTTTTCCTTTCCGCTACACCATTCTATTGGGGTGTGTAGGGATTGGAGTGTTGGATCTTGATCCCATATTTAGCACATTTTTTCAGCATCTTAGAATTGATATACTCTCCTCCATTATCATATCTAAGATACTTTATCTTCCTCCCAGAGGAATTCTCAACAGATGCCTTGAACTCAATGAATCTTTCAAGAACTTTAGATTTTTTCTTTAGGAAGAAAACCCAAGTGAATCTAGAGAAGTCATCAATAAAGGTGAGCACATACCTTGAACCACTCATGGAGGTTGTAGGCATAGGACCACTGATATCAGAGTGGATCAGCACCAAAATACTTGTTGCACGACTTGCCTTTCCCCGATCAAATTTGTGCTTAGGGTGTTTGCCAAAAATGCAACCTTTGCAAATTACACTGGAGGTTTTGATGGTTGGGAGGCCTTCCCCACCATGGAATGTTTTTTAAGTTGCTGCAATTATTTGAAGTTCAAATGTCCAAATATTTCATTCCACGACAGGTTAACCTCATTCCCATGAGTCAAAAGGGCGGTGGGCTTGCATCCGGTACAAACTTGGAAAAATCATAGGTATTAGCATAATGATTCACTATACCTATTGCAATGAGTTTACCGGATGCAATCTCTAAGATATCAACATCATTTGGGTTGAAAGTAACTCTCTTTGGCACTCCTGTGTGTGTCATTTGATATACACTCAACAGATTTGAGGCCAAGGAGGGTATATACAGAACATCATAGAAGCTGCCATGTTCAAGTTTTACAGAACCTTTGCCTTTCGAAATTATTTGAGAATCATCTCCCATGTGGATGGGAATGTTGCTCTTTGAGTCCAGGAATGAAAAGAATTCTTTACTTGCCACCATATGGTTCGAAGCACCAGATTTTACGAGGAGATATCTAGGCTTCGAAACATTTGCCATGAGGGAATGTCCTCTTTCTGGTTGGATGTTCTGATCATGATTATATTTCTTCCTAACACTTTTAGGAAGATTTATATTGTTCTTCTCAAGGAGAAGAGTAATTTCATCAATATTTTTCTTCATATAGGAGTTTTTAGGGTGAAATCCCTTCCCGCAATAGGAACACTTGATCTTTTCTTTTCCTTCTTTGCCTTTGTTCTTATTCTTTCTTGAGCCTGAGGTCTCATCATGTTGTTGATGTTGCTCCTTTGTCTTGGGAGCATCAAACTTAGTCTTTTAATTCTTTTGATTTCCCTTACCATCTATAACTTTGGGCCCTCCAGCAAATAATACTTGATATTTTGAGGATCTGATGATCCCCATTTGCACAAGCTTGTCATGCTTTGTTGTGAGAGACTTAATAAAGGCATTGAGGTTCAGCATCTTCCAATTTGTGGTTATTAGCTTCTTGGTATGAAAGGTGGAAACAAAAACTGCGTAATCTATGCCAAGTTTGGAAATAATGGAAAGGATGAGTTGATCATCCTCCTTCTCCACTTCACATTGCTTCAACCGGAGCACCAAGTGCTTGAACTTGGTGAAGAAACCATTCAGATTTTTGAAGGTTCCTGGGTGAAGAGAAATCAGCTCATTCTCTAGCTGATAGATCCTCATGTCATCTTTCTTATCAAACAAGGAAGCAAGTTGATCCCAAATTTCCTTAGGAGTCTTCAATCCAGTGATATGGAAGAGAAGATCCTTAGAAATTGAAAGGCATAGAAATCCAAAAGCTTTATGAAGCTTATTCAAGTATCTTGCTTTGTCTACAACATGATTTGGCTCTATATTGATGTCCATTGTGACTTTGTAGAGTCCTTTGGCATGTAATTGAAGCTCCATGTCCTCCTTCCACTGATGGTAGTTGCAAGGAGTAAGAGGATCCACAGAAGAGGCCATTTTTCTGTTGTAGCGAATGCAATGAAAGACTTGGAAAACTTGCAAAAAACACAAAACAGGGCACCATAAGGTCGAATAGCCTGCACTTTTCAAGTTTTCATCACACCTGGATTAGTCAATCAAGAAAGCTTGATTAACAATTCCTTTGCCCAGGAATTATGTGCTAAACTTTCTGCTTTTGGTGTAGAGATTGAATTTTTGAGATTTTTGCTCAAATTGCATGCTAGATTTGTCAAGAAATCTTGTTGGAGGAGAAGATCCTTGTCTCGACGTGGCTCTGATACCATATGAAAATTGAGTCACAGTGATCTGAGGACTAAGGCACAATCTTACTGAAGATTCAAGATCAATTTGCACACATAATTACATAACAGTGTTGCAATTAAAGGTTGCAGTTGTATATTATCAATTAATCAATCAAAAGTAGTGAGACAATGTCATACACTTTCTTGAATAGCAAGACAATTCAAATTCCCAAGAGGTCATTCAAATTGCACACGTGAGAGTGGCTCAGTTGTTAGTTAGCCACACTAAACACATCAATCAACCACTAATCACAATCAAGAATCGACTCTAACTGAATTGGAGCAGTTGTGACTGAGTCTAATTGAATAGAACTCAACTACATGTCAATCAGTAGGTGGGGGCGCATATCTGACTCTAGTTATCTCCAATGAAGTGAACTGAGTCACCTGAAGTTGTTGGAGGCACCTTAGATCACTCTAGTTAACTGGGAATTTCCAAAAATAGACAAAATAGTGATGGAGGAACCTTTACAGTTGTAGTTTAACTGAAAGTAGGTGGAATAACCATCAGTTAACTAATTTGGGGCGCTTAGGTCATGCAGATCAACCTAGATTTGCTCCTTGATTGAAGGAGGAAGCTCAGTTAGTCTTCTCGATTGAAGGAGAAGACACAATTAGCTCCCTAATTGAAGGAGGATGATCTAGTTGATGATGCAGTCACATATTCGAGCCCATAACTTAGGATAAGTGGTAAAATAGGCCAATTAGGCCAAATAAACATGTGTGGTTGGATAATTACTCCAACACTTTGTTGTACATGTATATGTACAAACTGCAAAGCATATAACCGATCCTAGTGTTTAACCAAATACATCTCAACTAACTTTTAGATCATCCAAATCTGAAGTAAGAATTAGATTCATCTTCATATGTGTGGCCATGGACTTGCAGTTCATCATCCTGAAACTCTTCAGGCTCTTCTACTGCATATTTTCCTTAACTAAGGAAAATATTGATATGGTGACTACCACACCTCTATTCTCAAGAATCATAACAAGAATCTTGAATACTATTCCTAACTTCCATTTGAATATGAGCATCATGTAGGTCTCCTCTTAATAGAAGATACATCAACTAGTTTCAATGGCTCTTTAGGAGCTAGCGAATGCTTCTACCCCTCACCATCAAGATGTGGGAATCGCAATATGGGTCCTCCAACAAGGAGTCTCATGCTCATCAATGTCTAAATCTCTTATTGACATATGAATGTAAATTTTAATTATCTTTAGGAGTCTTCACATCTCTTGAAATAGTTTTAGGGATTCTATTTTGTCTTCTTCCTAAGAAACATAGGAACCTCCCAATCTACTTTCTTTCAGGCCCTCAGCCATCGGAATGACTCCACATTTGTGTCATTATTTAATTGTAGGTTAGGGCATATCGGTTTTTCCCTACAAGGAAAATTATTTTAATGGTTAGAACCATTTCTTACTCATGAACATGGATACTTCCAATATATTGATAATGAATTACACAATTATGTACAGATATTAACTAACTATTTGAACATAACCCATTCTAATCTTGTGTACTGATTTGCAGCCTTATATTAGTATTATATCAATCCCATATCAGTCCTATCTCATGGAGGATTCCCTAAAAATGACATGCATGCAAACCCTAAAAATGACATGCATGCAAACCCTAAAAGCGACATGCATGCAAACCCTGAAAGCTATATAAGAAGGTTGGTTGAACCAAAAGGGTATGCATTGTTATTATTCATCTTTGAGAATTGATTTGAGAGCTCTGAGACCTAATCAGGGTTAATGGCGAATTTCCTTGTCCATCATTGATTTCGGTGGTGAAACTTATCCGTCCTGGTCAATTCAAGAGGGTAGGTCATCCAAATCTATCATACGAGCTTCAACACTTTAGTATCTTCATCATTCTTGTAGGGATTCGAGGGCATCCAGGCATAAATAATTGAAGAAGGGCGTCTTCATCAAAGATAGGGCAGCATATTATTTCTGATGCAAAAGTGTTATCAACAGCATGCTACTACGAGAAAACGTGGGCCCTAAGTTTCAGATCAGATTCGTATTGCAGGAGAGAATTGATGTAGAAGGTGTGCATCATGAGGGGCACCAATATCCATTAAGGAAGCATGCAATGGTTCATTGAGAGATCAGATATTTCACCTTCTATTATTGATTGATTATTTATTACGTGGTCCTAGGAGCTGCTACAGCCATCACAATACACTTCATTCACTGTTTAAGGTCAAATTTATGCTATTTCTGATCTATGATTAGTGGTTGTTGAAAAGCAATTATTATTACCAGATTTGAATGAACAGTTCCTTCTATATTCCACCAGTTGTTAAAGCTTAATATCATGGGATTTATGGTTTTATTAAATTCAAATATGACATGCAATTAATGTTTGGATAAGCCACTATCACATAAAATAGTGTAAACCATAAGCAAATCAAAATAAACCAGCAGCTACAGTAAAACAAGGTAGAGAAACACATGCAATAGCTAGAATCCATTATTTAGGATATTACAGTGGTATCGGAGCCTTATATTCTGCTAGCTTGTGTGTACATGCTATTTTATGAATCCAGAATACAGGGAACCAGTCACTTTAAAGGAGAACGAGCCTAGCTTTTACTACTACTACAGGAGTGTTAAAACACAGTCATAAAGGAGGGCACATCAAGTAAAGGAGAACTCTCATTGTAAAGGAAAAATGTTTACTACTGCTGATATTAGTGTTCATTAATGATTGCATGATGTTGATAGTGTTGGTGGGGTAACTTCATTCCATGTTGGGCATTGGCTTCTTCACCAATATGTTGTAGACACCACCAGACAACCATAGCGTGGAATTTATTTCACTGTGCATCACTATTAAAGAGTGTTGTAGGTAATCTCAAGGTCCATGTCAGGGGATTATTAATTATCAAATTTACATATTTTTTACATTCACATGTTCACAAGTAGTATCTCTACAATGCCACTCCTGTGTTTATGATTTCTTAATTGTATAGAATCTACTTGATTTTTATGTCTAAAGAATATATCAATGAAAGCCAATCAATCTAAGACAACAATGAAACATTTTAACCAATCATATGTGTTAAATAAGGGAAGAAGGTTACTATAGTAGTAGACCATCCAGTGTTTAACGAAACCACACACTAAGCTATTTCAAACAGTGCATTTCCAATCAGATTTATCCACCCAGTAAGTTACAGCAGTATGTCATTTAAGTGTTTGAAGTCATCACTCAGAAATTTAAAAAAAAAAAAAGTGGAAAGGTTCATCAGTGGGTTAAATGAGTCATCTACAGCAGTGAGCAAAA
The DNA here is from genome assembly GCA_001517045.1 of Pseudotsuga menziesii. Classification (NCBI taxonomy): domain Eukaryota; kingdom Viridiplantae; phylum Streptophyta; class Pinopsida; order Pinales; family Pinaceae; genus Pseudotsuga; species Pseudotsuga menziesii. The sequence continues at coordinate 113,299 of LPNX010396450.1, read as the reverse complement.
GGGATTGCATAGTTTTGTCTTAATTCCTAAACCATAAACTTTACAGCTATCAATCAACACTATTTATTTTGGGTGAGAAAAGGTTACATCAATGGTGAGAGTTATAAATAGCAAACTGTTACCTACTTTCCTTCCTGCTTCGCCAGTAGACGAGGGGAAGCCTAATTGGGAGGAGCTAATGAAGAACCTTGGAAATACACAACAAAGGATAGAGCTTAGCTTGCAACAATTTAAAGCCTCTCTATCAAGGTCCTCCACATCGTGAATCAAGGAAATATTGGGTATATCTACAAATAAAGTCTCCAAAAGCCTCTATAAGGAGTTTGATTTAGAGGGTGATAATTCAACAACCACGGATCAGCATACAAGAGATCATGAGGCAAACAAAACTCAGTTACCAGATGGGAGTCCTAAAGAAGATGAGACTATTTTCACAACCTTTCTTCCTCCATATGAGAATTTGGATCAAGACGATCCACATATTGCACCTGTGAGACTTCATATCAAGAACAAAGTGGAAGTGCATGTGAAAGGGGGACATCCTTTAGATTCATAGGTACACGAGGGGAAACATGACTGGGAGATGGTTGACTCTATACATGTTGAGCAGTATGGAGGTCATGAGTCACTTCTTGAGGAGGGGCCATTAATGGCTTTAGTTGTAGTCGCGGATGTGTTGACAAGAGACATACTCGAGGGACCAATTGATAGTGGCATGGACGTGTTCCTTATCTTCCTAGATGGGTATAGTACATATGTGTGGGATCTTGGTTCAGATGACACCAGTAGAGTGAGTGCACAAGAGGATATCATAGCCCACACATGATATAGGACAGCTGTGACCCATGAGGGCATGAGTTGAACTCATGGTTTGAGGGGAGAACCTTCAGTGATGATTCTAAATAAGCACTCGAAATTGCAGGTGACTGAGGAGAGATCTGACACAGAGGATTTGGATCAGGTATGGGATCACAAGTTTCCTCTGTGGGACAATGGTTTAGCCATGGAGGAGGTAGTTGAGCACATTGCTTATGGACAAGCCAACAAAGAAGTATATGCATACAAATATTGGGTGGATAGGTATATGACAGAGATGGAGACACCCAGGTTTACAGGATCAGTTGACATCAGTGGATTTGCTATGGAGGATGGGGCCAACCTCCACTTCCATGAGTTTTTTAGAGGGATGCTTAGGTTTGAAGGCATGGCGGAGCAGTCTTCTGAGGAGTTTTTGAAACTTATGATTGCTTGGCTCATTAAGGGAATTCAGATGGATTTTGGTATCAGTCAAAGGTTTGTTTAGGATCAAGGTATCAAGGGTTCAATTCATGATTGGGTGGCAAGGAGGCATGAGGTGATCCAGTGGTTCATATGGGATACTGGTATTGGTGTCCATATGCATTTTTTTTATTGACAGTTGTTGATTGCTTGAGGACAAGAAATCTTTGGCGAGGGAGGACTGTAATGTCCCTAAAAATGACATGCATGGAAACCCTAAAAATGACATGCATGCAAACCCTAAAAGTGGCATGCATGCAAACCCTAAAAGCGAAATGCATGCAGCCCCTAAAAGTGACATGCATGCAAACCCTAAAAGCTATATAAGAAGGTTAGTTGAACCAAAAGGGTATGCATTTTTATTATTCATCTTTGAGAATTGATTTGAGAGCTCTGAGAGCTAATTAGGGTTAATGGAGAATTGCCTTGGCCATCATTGATTTTGGCAGTGAAACTTATCCATAATAGTCAATTCAAGAGGGTAGGTCATCCAAATCTATCATACGAGCTTCAACACTTCAGCATCTTCATCATTCTTGCAGGGATTCGAGGGCATCCAGGCATAAAGAATTGAAGAAGGGCATCTTCATCAAAGATAGGGTAGCATATTCTTTCTGATGCAAAAGTGTTATCAGCAGCAAGTTACTACAGGAAAATGTGGGGCCTAAGTTTCAGATCAGATTCGTATTGCAGGAAAGAATTGCTATAGAAGGTGTGCATCATGAGGGGCACCAATATCCATTAAGGAAGCATGCAATGGTTCATTGAGAGATCGGACATTTCACATTCTATTACTGACTTATTATTTATTACGTGGTCCTAGGAGCTGCTACAACCATCACAATACACTTCATTCACTGTTTAAGGTCAAATTTATGTTATTTTTTATTTATGATCAGTGGTTGTTGAAAAGCAATTATTATTACCATATTTGAATGAACAGTTCCTTCTATATTCCACTGGTTGTTAAATCTTGATATCATGGGATTTATGGTTTTATTAAATTCAAATATGACATGCAATTAATGTTTGGATAAGCCACTATCACATAAAAAAGTGTAAGCCACCAACAAATCAAAATAAACCAACAACTACAGTAAAACAAGGAAGAGAAACACATGTAATAGCTAGAATCCATTATTTGGGATATTACACCTTATTTATTAACTCTAACTTTAATTACTACAAAAACTTACTGCATGCACTAGGTAGTGAATCACTGTATGGGGAATAAGGATCCCATGCAAACGGAATCAAATGATTTTCTTCACAAAGGAAATACTCCTTTTGATCATCCTTTTCCTTGGATGATTTCTTCTAAGAAGGTTCACCTCCTTCTACAATGGTGGATGCATGAAACTTTTCTTCATTCTTTTTCCTTGCATGGAACTCTCTTGCATAATGGCCCTTCTTTTGACACAAGTAGCACCGAGCCTTCAATTTGTCAAAAAAATTCTTGAACTCCTTCTTAGAATGAAAAAACTTATTTATTCTTATACACAAAATCCATTGGAGAAGGATAAAATCCAATCCATGAATCCCTAAGTCGTTCAATTTTGGAAACTAGCCACACAAAAATTCTGAAAACTTCATCTTCAAATACCTAATCGTATCTCCCATACATTTGTGAAATTTTTAAATCCACTCATAGTTAAGTTAAAACATCCCATTTGGGAAGTTAGTTTTCAATGGTTTTGGTTGATTCCTCATGGTTTGATAAAAAATGATTCACGTATTTTGTTACCTGGAATAGTGTCAAGAATGATGCATACTGACTTGCTATGGATTTTCCTTGCATTTGATGAAGGCTCCTCACTCACTGAGGTCACGTATGCATCTAGGTCATGCTCCTTAAGAATGTTTAACACCCTTTCCTTCCATATGATTAAATTGGAAGTAGCCTCAAGATGGTCTTCCGATCAGACGAAGATCGATGTCATGGCTCTCGAACTTTGCTCATCTGCTTAGGATCACATAGGTTTCTAGTTTCTTGCACAAACTAAGCTCCTTCATGTCCCAAGCTCTGATACCATGCAAATGTTTTGAGCAAATATGGATATCTTCTAACTTTAAAACTTTTATCAATCAATCAATGCACATATGAAACTCATAAATAAATCAACCACATAAATCATTCATCCATAAGACACAAGATATACCTTGGGAAAACCCTCCAAACATGGAGGATGAAAAACCCAGAAATTCTTTGAGAATGATAAATAGATTTGCAGAGAATGGTTTACAGCACACTAACATATTTCCCAATAAGAGATATCACCTCAACGGTAGAGAAGAGAGATCCACAAAAACTTTGTAATGAACTTGGCAAGTGCCCGACACTTTGCTAACAAGTCAAAAGTCATACCATTCAATGTTTGTTTTACACTAGTGCACACATGCACTTCAATTTCGAATTTTCCTTCAAGGGTGTCAAGTTAGTGCCTTGGATTCTTCATCATGCACAAGCATATGCACCATATCTTCCAATAATAGCTTTAATTGAATGATAATTGTCTTTGAATTGGTCTTCATTCTTTTAACTGAAAGCATGACCACTTAGTTAGGTGGCTAACTTAAGTGTCATGGTGCTTCATTCTTGGTGTCACTAGTGCTTCACTCTCAGTGCCATCAATGCTTCACTCTTGGTGCCACCGATGCTTCAATTTCTATTATTAACTTTTGCATGGATATTCTTAGTTAACTAATGCATGCTTTATTACAAGTGAGGCTTTACTTAAGCCTTTACAATTCGAGTTCACTTGGACGTAAATATAGACAATTCAAATTCATTCTCTCTCTCTATGCTTATCTCTTTATCATTAATTAATTATTGCATGGTCCATATGTGTATTTTTTTTATCCATCTTACCATATCATACTCATAAGAATTATTCCATATTGATGATCATATATATTACCCCGGGTCATATAGTCATATGATAAATTAATTCACTCTAGGGGTAGCTAATACCTAAATGAGACTTATAGTACTCAGTGACCATGAATAGTAATACATCACATAGTATAACCAATTTACCAAGTAAAGTATGCCACCCCAACAAGTGAGGATATTGGTAGGACTTAATATTACTCACAAGCTCATCTCCATAATTGGAGATCCATCTCATAGGGTATCGTCTATGAGAATACTTGACTTGATATTACTCACAAGTATTTACAGTACGAGCATCCCACCTCAACACATGAGGGTATATATAGGAGTTGATATGACTCACAAGTCCCGACTTGATACAACACGAATCCGAAGAATTACTCTTAATGATGTACATACAACATGCCCAAGCCCTAATATGCCAATTTAATTAGTAATTGTTAACTATACTCAAGTTAAAGCTAGTTTGGCCACGAATGTTGTCCCTAAGGCTTACCACGAGGTAACCTAAAAAATATAGAAGAGTTTCTCTTGGTTTTGAGAACAATTTATTCTCTACTGAACAATGTCAACCATGCTAGGGTGGAAACACATTTTAGCCCGTTTCTCTTCCTCCCAACCATGCCAACTGTCAATTTCCCATACCCAAACTATCTAGTGGTAAAGAATTGAAATTAACATAACATCATAAACCATAGAAAAGGCACAAAACATAATGAAACATAAATCATAGTAAAAAATTATAGAGAATAAACCATGGAAAAAATTAATCACCTCTCACAATTCAACAACATTATACAATATTTACCGTGTAGGTCTCCATATACAATTCAAAAAATTATTACATATCTACCACGAATTAATCGTTTTCTTCATCCAAAATAATATCTGACTCATCTAGATCATAATCATTTAAAGGATTGGCCACAATAACATCATCAATGATATAATCATCGATAACAACATCGTCATCTACATATTCAACTTCTTCATTTGACACATCTAAATTCTCTTGTGTATCGTGTAGTTGATGTTCTTCAATATCAACTTATTTTGGTACAATATTCTTTATAGGCCTCCATCTTGGATCATACCTAACAACATATGACCAACTTGCCTTTCCAAACACCTATGAATAAAAGGCTTTCTCACACTAACTTGCAAGGACATAGCTCTAATAACCTTGCATTAGTCATGGTTAATACATTAGCACTCTCAATAACAATTCTATCAAGTCCATATGCATTCAATTGTAATATGTCCCAATAGTCCTTGAAGAGAACTAATTTGAAGGATTTCAAGTCTAAATCAAGTTTATCTTCCAAGTAGCCATAACATCTATTTTTATACACTTCTAAATGCTTGTCACTACTAGAGGAAATATATTAACCTAGAAAACTATAGTTATCTAGCAAATAAAGGTTTTCTTCTTATCCTCCAACTATTTGATGTGAAATTTTTAACCATTACACAACATAGCCTTATGGTGTTTCACTTACAATATGCTCGACCTGTTAAATATGCATTGTCAATTTATAAATATATTTAGGCTGAATTTTCGATCCTGGAAAAAACGTAATACATACAATATTATTGGAAAAATAAAAACTAAAAAAATGTTTGTAATGTGTAAATATCTATCTTTTACACCATATGTTAAATCAATTTCCTTCTATATAATATTGGTATCTTTAGAATGACAAGCTCTTCTAATTAACTCTATCACCCATTCCATGATAACTTACCATAAACCTCTATACATCATTCTATCCATACCTTCATCCACTTGAGATTAATCACAAAGTTCAAATGAAGTGCATCCCACTCTTGACCACTTGTATGAAGAAAGAAAATTTTAATTAGGTACCATTAGAACTTATTAAACAAAAAATAGATAATTACATTGATAAAAACAATATAAACTATTACAGTTGTCTCTACTTTCCCATTTCACTTTCCTCGCTGTACCTTTCCCCAACAAAATATCCCCTTCAATTTTGTTGATGGAATTGACATCCCAAATGTGAGGCACATTAATTTATGTTACTACTCTAGGATGCCAATTGGATCTAGCCCAAGTGGTCCTATAATGGATTATTATCCTCTTCACCTTGGTTATATTTCTGTAAATGGCATGTTGAGCCCATAATGATAATATTATTATACTGACTTCATGGTCTGTTTTTAAATTAGCCTTGTGCCTTGAAGAGTCTAGGATTTACCCTGGATACCATCCTCAAAAGGAGGGGAAGTACTTGGGGGTTTTCCCCAGGATAATTACCTAGAAAAAATACATTAAAAGAAGTTGGCACTTTAGAAAGATAATCACAAATATACTTCGAGGATCAATAGATTGACATACCATTATCCATCAACCATAGAGCTCTCAGTACATTATCTTTTTCTAACAAAAGTCGTCAATTTTTGTGCTTATCCATCATCCACATCGACCTTGCATGTACAAGTCCACACATTTCAATATCCTCAACTTAGTGTATAAGGTAGTGTTCTTGTGCATTGGAAAAGGTCAGAGGTAGATGCTTTTGCAATTCACACATTAGCCGAGGTTCTCTTTTCTAATAATTTAAATCTTCTTTATAGATTTATTTAGATGATAACCACCTACACATGATGCAAGGAAATCATAAGTTTCAAAAACAAATTACACATACAATACAAATAAATTACATGTATACAAATTCTACAACTAACCTTTCATTTATAAATTATGACTTACTACATGTACTTATCAAGGTCATATAAAACTTGTTTTATGTTGTCATCAAAGTTGTGTGGGGGAGATAGAGATAAAGATATTGTAACATGGAAGGAATCACATTTTTTTCCAAAAAAGAAAAATCCCATATAAATATGAGATAGAGAGAGAGAGAGAGTAGCAATACAACAACTTAACAAGTAACTTAATAAACATATGTGAAATGTGAGCTTTTACCCTCATAGATTCACCTTTACTTGTTAAGATATTATTATTGTTTGAAGCAGAACTAGTACGAAATTTAATTTTTTGAATCACATCTTTTACATCATTCATTTTTTGCTCTATAAAAAACCATGGACCATTTTATGGTTGTCCACCTTTAGAAGAAGTAATCAGATTTCTCCTTACATGGTTAATTTCCTCAATGTCTCTACAATTTTTTGTGATTTTATTTTTGTTACTCCTTCCATATAAGATTCTCCATAATGTTTATGTAACATTATTTTTTATATGCAATGTATAAAACAAATTAGATACTTCTAGCTAATCATAGTAGGGCAATCCACCAAATTAGATGGAGTGTATTTTCATTCCTCATCGAAGCTCATTAATGCATCGACTCCCTTTGTGAAATCATAAAGGAAACAACAATTAACTATTAGATATAACAAAACTAATTGAATATAAATACAAATTGTATAAAGTTCAAGTTAGAATTGATATGGAATCCAATTGCTTACATTGGTGATTTACATTAAAAGACCCTATGGCAATGTGACTAGCATTGATACATTGGTGGTTGCTATATTGGTTGATAAGCTAACAACAAACCTCCTAGGCACTTACACTGGCTTACTAACTTACTGACTTATTATCTTACTATTGACATACTTTTTGTATCACGCCACCTATCCTATTAAAATTGTGGAATAAGTCTCCATTTGTTGGGAACTTGGGTGGGATCTCCTTCCTCTTGTTTGGTTGGTTCTCAACCAGTATCCCCATTTGTGTTGGAAACTTAGTGTAATACCTTCCAATTTACAAAGTTGACATGTCATTCTTTGAGGTTTTATTCTAGTCTCTTCCTTCTCATTAAAAATATATTTATCAATAGTTTGATAGCTATGGTTCTTAGGGAGGAAGTTCATGTACTCATCAAACATCTCCTTTCCTAAACTTCTTGGATGTCGATGTATCATTTTGGGACCACATATTGGACATGCAAATTTACCATTTTGTTTGACCTGTAAGGTATGGAATAATGTCAATACTAACATACAAGCAATTATTCAAAAAATTCATGCTGAATAGATATAGCTATAAATTGTTGGAGTGCAATACTTACCACAAAAATGTGTTATCCCTATGGCATCATGAATTGTACATGTAAATATTTTAAGTAATTGAATTTTTTTTTGCCCTACTAGTTTGCAGATTCCATAGATAGTGATGTCAACCCATAACTTTAGAATTTTGTCAGTAAGAGTATCAATATATGCATCCATATATATTTTTTAACTCAAACAGATAATTTTTATTTTTTATGAAGAATTACAGGTCTGATTTAGCAATTGCCAATCAACCAATTACAGAAAGAGCAATCGAAAAGCATCGAAAAGATCAAAGAATATACAAATTCTTACAATATGAGAGTGAGTCTCCCAGAAAGACAAATTTCAACTTAATGAATCTCATTTAAGGAATTGGATAAAAATTGTTGGGTTCTTCGTTGATGCTGAGGTTTCCTTGAATCAACAGGCAAGCTTTATTTGCCAATGCATCTGCAATTTTATTTAACTCACGCAGAATGTGAAAAGATGCAACCCTTTCAAACTCTTTCAAAATATTTTGAATTCTCTGCAAAGATTTATTAAAAATAGAATTATTAAAATGATCTTTTGAATTTAATACTTTGATCAACAAATATGAATCTCCAAAAATTTGAATTGACTTATATCCATTCTCCTTTGCAATCTGGAATGCCTTAAGTAGACTATAACTTTCAGCCTGGTTATTCGACATAATTCCAAGTTCCCAACTAAAACTAGATTCGATCAATATATCCTGAGATATAACCAAACCCCCAGCTCCAGAGATCCCATGATTCCCCTTGGATGCACAATCAAAGAATATTGTCGCTGAAGGGGATCTCATCCACCATGCATCGAATGCAACAGCATTGTAATGCACACACCAGGATGGGGAGTTGACAGGTTTGATGCAGACCGTGTCTTTTGAACCCATAGGATTGGAAGCCATCCATGTTGTGATCTCAGGGGACATGGATGAAGAGGACACCAGTTTTATAGATAACTCAACAATAATGTTTTTTATTTTAAGAGCCACGGTCAGGGGAGTCGTTGGAAGATTGTTAAATATCCAATTGTTTCTGTCAAGCCATAATTTCCACCAGATGAATTTAGGGAGAGATTTCCATAATTTGAACCATTTTGCAGGTTTTCCTATTTAAACTAGACTCCGTTCTTTCCATGTGAAATAAAGAGAAACGATTGTTGTTTGTACATGAATAGGAACATTCAATCTATTAAGGACCAAATCCCTTACCAATTGATAGAAGACACAATCAATGAAAATGTGTTCTGTCATTTCATAGGCTGAGTTACAAAACAAACATCTAAAAGGTTCATGGAATCCTCATTTAATCAAATTTTCGTCGGTCAACACCTTATTATGCATGAGAAAACAAGTGAAGAAGTTCACCTTGGGGAGGCAGTAACAAGACCAAATTGTTTTCCAAAACGCATGGGATAGACTAGAGGCATGAGGAGTTTGTAAAATGCTGAAGCCTTGAGCAGCTGAGTAAGTTCCAGATTGACCCCATCCCCATTTATCTTTATAAGAGGAGTGAACTGGAGTGAGTTCTGAAAGTGAAGAGAGAGGCCAAATTTTTTGGGAGATGAGATGGTCTGGTAGCTCGGGAAAGGACCAATCTACCCAATTTCCAGTGTTGTCCCAAGAACAAATAGTAGCCAGTTGAAGCAGGCCTTTATTAGTTAGCCAGTCCTTTATCTCTTCTAAAGAGGTGACAGAGGAAAGAGGAGAATTTCCTGAAATTTATCATCCCACAGAAGGATCATCTTCCCATTGCCAAGGATTCTATAGAGTTGTTGGTTGAATTTGTCAATTCCTTTTCTGCATAAGTTCTAGATAGCTATGCTTGAGGGAGAATTTGAATTTGTTAAATTTCGCAAAGAGCCGCCCTTTAGATATTTCATACAAAAGATCTTACTAACCAGGTGTTTTTTATCTGCGTATAGCTACCAAATGAGTTTACCTCCCATTGCCAGATTAGCCAATCCAAGGTCATGAATTTGCAATCCACCTTCTGAAAAAGGTCTTTTAAGGATGTCCCAACTTACCAGATGCATCTTATTCTGGTTTCCTTTACCGCCATTCCAAAGAAAGTCTCTCAAAAGTTTGGAAATCTGAGACGTGATAGACTTAGGAGCAAGCAACAAAGAGGATTGAAAGATGGGAAGAGCTGAAAGAACCACCTTTATAAAAATCAATTTTTCAGCCTTGGTTAACCACCCCAAGAAGCGAGTTTGGCTTTTATCTTTGCTATAACATCGAGCCAAAAAGGAGGGATTGAACCAAGAGTTATAGGCAATTCCAGGTATTTTATCTTCTCACACTTATCAAAACCAGGGAAACCCAAGGAAATTGCTATTCGAAGGATTGTAGCATGACCTATGTTCCAACCATAAACAACACTTTTTTTATTGTTGATCAAAGCTCTTGAAATCGGGAAGAAATTTTGAAGAAATTCAATGAAGGCTCGCGCAATTTTTAATGAGACCCCTCCTAGAAGAAGAGAATCATCCGCAAAGAGGGCATGGTTTATTGGGTCCACTCCCCTTGCAATCTTAATGCCTGGAATGTAACCCGCTTCCTTTTCAACAGTAAGTTTTATGCTAAGAGTTTCAATCATCAAGATATAGAGAAAAGGTGACAACAGACATTCTTGGCGGAGTCCTCTTGATGCTTGGAAAAAGTCTGAAGGTCTACCATTGACTAGAGGTACAATCCAGGGCCTATCTGTACAAGCTCTTAACAGATTAACAAACTTAGAGCTGAATCCAAAAGAGAGAAGGACTTGATAGAGATAAGAGAGCTTTACTCGGTCAAAGGCATTTTTCATATCCAACTTAATTAACATTCCTTTATCCTTCCTCTGAAAACTTGAATGGAGGGATTCTTGGACTTGAATTACATTGTCAACTAGATGACTACCTCTTACAAAACCCCCCTGAAGAGGAGAGATCAACTTTCCTAACAAGTTCTTGAGTTGATTAGCTAGCAGTTTGGCAAGGATCTTATAGGAGGCATTACAAAGCGAAATTGATCTAAACCTGTCGAAAGTTACAAGATTAACTTCCTTTGGGATTAAAGCAAGGAATGTAGAATTAGTACATCCACCCACTTTAGATTTTTTTCGAAAGGCTGTCACCATGCAAATCGGATCTGTTTTGATATTTTTCCAACATGCTTTATAAAAATGGAAAGAAAACCCATCCGGCCTAGGAGCTTTATCCGACTCCATTGCCCAAATGACATCCAAAATTTATTTTTTAGAGAAGGGTTTCATTAGACCATCATTACACTCTGGACTGATAAGAGAAGGAACATTAGCCAAAAAATATGCAGACACTTCACATCAGAGATTCCATCCTCCTGAAACAAATGTTGAAAGTGCCTTTTTGCAGCCTGTTTTAATTATTCATGACCTTTTATAATTTATGCCTCACCTGTGGAGATTTCTGAAATATGATTCTGTGACAATCTAGCTCTGCATTGACAATGGAAGAAGGTTGTATTTTTATCTCCCACTTGCAACCAGAGACTTCAACCGGAGATATTCATATTCCTGTCGGAAAGATTGATAGGTTTTTATTTGTGTGAACATTCAAGAACTAGCTGAGATTTGGTAAATTCACTTTCTTCCATTCCTAACTGGATCTTTGATAACTCTAGCACTTTATCTTGCCTGCTGCTAGTAGGAGTATTAAGAGGTTTTTTTGCCTAATTTTTCAAAGCATATTTAGTGTTCTTAAGTTTCTACTCCCAAATGAAACTGGGGGATCCTTCTATATATTGAGCCCATGCTTGAGCCACTATTTCCCAAAAACCGTCTCTCTCAATCCAGAGAGGACTGAAGAGGAATGGAATTGGGCCAAGGTCTTCCTCTTTTTCAAGCATAAATGAAATAGGATGATGATCTGAAGTTAGTTTGGGCATAATTTTAGTTGAGATTAAGAATTTCCCATCCATCAAGGAACTTTGGATGAGAAACTGTCAAGACGAGCAACGATGTTGGAAGCACCAACTCTATTGTTGGACCAAGTGAATTGTCCTTTCTTTGGTTTGAATTCAATCAGATCATTGGATTAGATCAAAGTTTTAACCGTATCTTGAAAAGGATCCTTTCCACGAGCTCCACCTTTTTTCTCGTTCAGAACTAAAGTTATGTTGAGATCCCCTGCGATTATAGTATTTATAGGAGAGTAGCTTTCTAAAAAAATTGATAATGATTTTCAACAATATTTCTTTTCATTAAAATTAACAGGAACATAAAGGTTGAATAGAGCTAAGGAGATCTTACTAGAGATATGGAAGAGTTCTGTAAAAATCCAGTGTTGGGTAACAAACCAATGTTTTAGATGAAAATTTTCCTCACTCCATAGAGTCGCAAGGCCCCCATAGGTACCTCTCATGTTGACAGCCTTGCCATCATTCAATTTCCATTTAGTTTTACTTAAGAGAAGAAGAGATTCCTCTTCAATATTTTTCTCTTGAAGCAAGAGAATGTCAGAAGGAACCATTCTCATTAAATCTTTGACTGCTTCAGCTTTGATTGGGTTCCCCAATCCCCTGCAATTCCAAGAGACGATCTGCATTATTTACCCGAGAGAGAGGGAGTTATTACTCCCTTTGGGGGTCTGTTTCTCTTGCTCCTGCCAAGTGGCATTTCAATTGTGGACTGGTCGCCCTGCATCTTTAATCTCTCCACCTCTTCTTCTCTAGCCTCCTTTCAAAAGGTTTTCAAGAAGGCTTAAAAACCTTTTATGTCCACATAAACATATTTACAAGAAAGGAAACCGTCCCAAAAACTTAATGATGAAACAATAATATTTACAAGGAAGGAAACCCTCCCAAAACCTCGAATGATGAAACAATTATTTATTATTGGCACAATTTTTTTGCACCAAAAAGATGTATATGTGTACATGCCTTGCTTTAAATGGTATGTAATAAGCACAATACAAAGATTGCAAGTTATATAAGTAAAATAATATAGAATTTCAATAAAATTTTCCAACTATTACACTGAAACTAAAAATTGTATTAATGTCCATGATTGATAAAAATATGGTTAGAAGGATTGGAAGGAAGCTTATCGTGTAAGGCAGAACTAATGTAGAGCGGATTAAAGAATCTCTAGGGAAAAATATATCCAAGTTAAGTATAAAAACAAAATGAAATATGGTTAGAAGGACTAGAAGGAAGCTTAGCATGTAAGGCACAACCAACGTAGACGGGATTAAAGAATCTCTTGGGAAAAATATGTTACAGTTAAGTATAAAACAATGGAAATGTACAAAGATAAGAGAAGACGTGTAATATAAATCATTAGAAGAAAATATTATCTAATTTTGAAATGTGGTATGGAAAAGTTGACTATGTGGGATCTAGTGGTTTCTTAAGAACCTAGGATTAAATGAGATCAAAATGAGATCAAAGTGAGGTGAGGAATATAAAATAGTTTATTAGCCTTATATATGTCATTGAAGTCACTCAATATCTGGAAAAACATCCATAATTGGTGTTGATGTATTTGTAACTTCGGAATGTATTCATTTATATTGGATCTTGATGTTCCTATCGGGAGAATCATTTATATTTCATTGTACCCCGATGCTCCTATCAGGAGAGTCATTAATATAATAAAGTCATGCAAAGTCAATGAGGTTAACCCTCCGTTGTAAGTCGGAGCAATAGACCCCACAATTGATTTGAGGTTAACCCTCCTTGTTGATCAAGGGGGCAAAGTCCCCACAGTTGAGGGGCACTAGGGTTATTAGACTCTCCTAGAGATGTTGGCCCTAGTAAGTAATTGTCAAGTTGAAAACTAGTATAAATAGAGAGTGAGAATCTTTATTTGACACACACACTCACTCAATTGGGGCGCATGAGTGAGAGAGGAAGTGCTCACATAAGTGAGAGAGAGAACAACTATTGGAGATCATCTTTCTGTCTTTGGGTTTTACTGCTGCCATTGGTGTTCATTCTATCTCTGAGGAAGTTGCGGGGTTTTCTCCTTTATGGTTTCCCCAAGGAAAATCTTTGTGTTTCTTATCTCTTGTGATTATTGTTGTGCATGTTATTCTCTTAGATAAGGTCCTAAGATCATATTGCTTAAATGATAAAAATCTAACAATTGGGGTGCATAACAAATTAGGGATGTACTCTGGTTGGATCCTCACTAATATATGCATTTAATATATACATATGGTGGTAAATGTGTTATGTATAGAAGGATCAATGTCTCTACCTCTAAGTTTACCTCCAGATACCTCTCTCACTATATTTCCATTCAATTTTGAGCTCCTAAGATATTATATATCCCTTATATTTGTCATGCTTTTCCTCTAAGTCAACATGAGCTATAGATGGGTTTAATAACAAGATGGAATCATGTAGTGTCTAACCATGCTATAATCTACACAAATTTATGCATAACGATGTGATCATTCTCTATGTGCTTAGGGTTGATTGTAAATGTATATGTACCAAGATCCTCTTACAAAGAAAAAACTCTTGTATTAGAAGCATCAATAATTGCTTATCTCCATATCTAATGAGAGACGATATGTAACATATAGAGTCTAAACAAATAAATACATATACCTGATCTCATAATAGATAGCCCAATTCTAGATAAAATACTCTTGAAATTCAACTTGAATTGAGTAGAGTCTATAGATTATGTCTTACTTAATGGTCTTGTGTTCCCCCCAATTTTAAGTTGATGTGAACACACCCAAAAAAATGGTCCATTAGAAATATCAATTCACAAAAGATGCGTTTACAATACAATCCAAGATTAGATGTTGATTCTCTAGGAATTGAGATCACCTAATACAAACATAGGCCTTATATAGATATTCTTTGAAAGCAACATTAACCTCACCCTTGGATATGTTAAGATTTGGCATATTGTGCAAGAATTTTGTGGTATTAGATTAATTCATCATAAACCAAAACTTCTCTGTAACATAGCTATAAAACCAAACATCAAAAAATTTGAAAAGAGAAGCAATTAACCCAATCCACACCATAATAACAACACCAAGCAGTTCATGGAAATCCCTAACGGTAAAAACTACTCTCCAATAAGAAGCTCACTTCATAAGTGATGTTCGTCAATGATGTAAAAATGACACTAAGGTCTCTAATATATATTGGATTGGGGGTGTTTACTTACCTTAAACTCTCATTTATGGGACCAAAATCCCACTCAAATGATCAACACTGTGGTGCAAAATCCTGATAAGTTGGGTTTACATATTCCAACACCACCCCTTAAACATGACTTTGAGGGACCAAATAAAAAGTATGCCTCAACATCCCTCCATAATTTATGTGGGTGGGGATGCTAAAGTGACCAATATTAATAATTGAAACCTAGCCATGACAAATTGCACCGACACTCTTTATGAAGATATCATTTTCATAATTGAGTTACAATTAAACTCACTATTGAGATCCCATCTCCTAAACTATAACCTTCGAAACACCTTAACACAATCCTCTTTGAAAAATAGTGAAGCAAACACGAATGTTAGAAATGAGGATTCAAAATCACTCAATAATATCAAAGAATAGTTGTCATGTTCTCAAAATGTACAAGATGACAAAGAGGCTCATAAGCATACTCTCACGATAGTTAATTAATATCACAAGTGTTCCATACTAAAAGTGTCAAGATGTTATTCCCATCATATTATGTGCATACTACCAAACAAGTAAAAACCAGGTGGCAAAAATGTTTCTTCTCATCAGACACCTCATGCACAATATGGTTTTCCACCAAAATTTCCAAACATGCCAACAAACACCGTCATCAAAACTATCTAATGAAAATTATTGTTACAATCAAGCAATTAAAAGAAGTAATGAGGATTGCACGAATATACAATTAATTATGTGCACCAATATGAAATCCCCAAATAATTTCTCAAATGTTGACATGACCAATCATCAATCCAACCACAATAAACCTTAGTACCTGGCACAATATATGCCTCTTCTTAAAAAAATGTAGGAAGAGATATTGCCATACCAAGAAGAATTTTAATGACTAAATGAATTCCTCTAATAAGAATGATTAAGGTGTCGATACGACCTAGATGTCAATGGCAAATAATTATGTTCCTATTGAATAAATTCTTAAGAATGTGGTTCTTGCTCACCATATGGTGCAAAATTTTGTTATTGTAAATAAATAGAAGAATAGCTTGAAGTAATAGACTCAAGTACTGGCTGCCTAATTTCTTTACACCAACCGAACATCTTTATGACCCAAGAGACCAAGATGGAGGAAGCCACATTTCTCCATGTAAGTCAAAAAATTTGGAAAAAAAGAGGTAAAGCCGCAATTAGCTCAAGGGGCACATCCGGAGGCATTGGAACTCTATGGGATGATAAGAACTTTGAGGCTGTTGACAACAAGTATAGCTCATGTTGGATCCTCACCCTGCTGAGGCAAAAAGACACAAATACCCTGGTAAGAATTTTCAATATTTATGCACCCAGTTCTATTGCTGAAAAAAATGTCTGCTAGAGTCTCCTTCGCAAGGAAAAGAGCAACCTGCAAGGTAATGTTATTCTTGCAGGGGATCTTAATGTCATCCTTAGCCAAGATGAAAAAAGAGGGGGCTCTTTGGTCAGAGACCCCATCAGAGAAACTGTTGATGAGATCATCCTGGAATGGGATCTCATGGATGTTAAGCCATCTTCTGGAAAGTATACTTAGAATAACAAGAGGGTTGGGCGTGGGCATATTGCTACCAGACTCAATCGTTTCCTGGTCCAGGACACCTTCCTCCTGCTAGGTCTGAATTTGTCTTCCAAAATCTTACCATTTGGAGGATCGGATCACAAGCCCATCCTCCTTGAGATGGTTAATAATAAGAATTGGGGCCCTATTCCGTTCATATCCAATCCCTTGTGGGCCAATCAGCCTGAGTTTCTAAGGATTGTTGTTGACTCTTGGTCCCTCCCGGTTACCGGGTCACCCTTCTACGTATGGGAGGAGAAACTCAGAAGGCTTAAAATAGCATTAAAATCTTGGGCTAAGTCGATCCCCTCTCCCACTTATAAAAAATCACACACTGCTCTTGAGCTGGAATGCCACCAGGATGCCATGGAGGATAAAATCATGGACTACAATGACATCCAAACTGAGCTCAAGTTGCAATCGAACCTCCACGTTGCCTGCAGACATGAATCCGAATGGTGGAGATTAAAGTCTAGATGTAAATGGTTGAATGAAGGCAATAGGAATGCTAGTTTTTTCCACAAGCAGGCTGAAGCAAGAAAAAATTTCAACTGCGTGCTTGAAATTCAGTCTCAGGATAGTCTTATCAGCAATTTAGAAGACATAAAGACGGAAGCGACGAGGCATTTCAGTGAACTGTTCAACGCCCATCCTATCGTGGAAGACAACGAGCTCCTAAACCTGGTTCCCAATGCAATAAAAAATAGTGACAACGTGGCTCTAACACAGAGTATCACGATGGAGGAAATCAAGATGGTCGTTGATGGTATGGAGGATGACAGAGCTCTAGGTCCCGATGGGTATAATGCTAATTTCATGAAGCTTTGCTAGGACATAATTAAAATTGACTTAATCAAAATGGTCAGAAAATATCAGAGGTGTAGTAAAATTGGAGGTAGCATGAACTCTGCCTTTCTGGCTCTAATCCCAAAAGAGAATGAGCCTAAATCTTTTGACAGGTTCTGGCCTATATCCTTGTGCAACATAGGTTATAAAATCATAACTAAGATAATGGCCAGTAGACTTAAACATATTCTACCTAGCCTGATCCCTGAGAGCCAAGGCAGATTTGTCAAAGGCAAGAAGATCTGGGAAAATATTATCTTAGTCTAAGAGGCTATACACTTTAGTTTGAAGAACGGTGACAAAGGAATGGTGTTAAAAATTGATCTTGCCAATGCCTTCGATAGATTCAACCATCCATTTCTCTTTTAGGTAATGCAGAAATTTGGTTTCGCTTCAAATTTTATATCTTGGGTCAATGCCTGTATCAGCAAGTCGTGGATAGCCCCGCTTGTCAATGGAAGAGCTACCCCCTTCTTCCAAGCTTCGAGAGGTCTAAGGCAAGGTTGGTCGCTCTCCCCCTTGCTTTATTCCATCCAGGCTTCAGTTCTAAGCTTTCAGCTAGAACTTGCCAGGCATGAGTAGGACTTTCCCGGCATTAGGATGGCTAGAGGCATCAAAGTTATTAATCACGCACAGTTCGTGGATGATACTATCTTGCTTGGAAGAGCCAGTCAAATTATTGCCCGTCAATTCAAGACTGAACTGAATCGTTACTATCAAGCATCCGAAAGCAAAATCAACTTAAGAAAAAGTCAGATATATGGATGGAATATTAATCCTAGGGAAATGTTGGATATCACTCGGTGTCTCAACATGGATGGGGTTGTTTCCTAGGAGTCCTTCAATTATCTAGGGATCCCCATTTTCAAATCCAAGCCCAAGAGCTTGGCCTAGAACCTAATTGTGGAGAAATCAAAAATAAAATCAAAGGATGGGGATCAATTTGGTTAAATTTGGCTAGGAATGTAGTCTTAATAAAAGCAGTCTTGAACAGCTACCTGCTCTATCAAAGCTCTCTTCTTCTAGCTCTGGCCAAAATTAGAACTCAAATCGAAGGTTTGGTTAGATCCTTTCTCTAGCAGGGTGGCAGTGTTGGAGGAGGCAAAAAAATTGCATTGGTCAGTTGGAAAACAATTAAATTGTCGAGATCAGAGGGCGGTCTACACATCAGAGATCTCAGAAATCAAAACTTGGCTATGGGAGCCAAGCTGCTCTGGCACTTGCTCGCCCCCAAGCCCTCCTGGTCCAGTCATGTGCTGAAAGCCAAATACTTCAGTGGCCCGAGGCCTAGATGCCTTGATGAAGGCCACGTGACTCAAAACGGCTCCTCAATCTTTAATATTTGTGTTAAGGCGTTGCCACAGTTTAAAGATGATTTGTATTGGGTCCCAGGAAATGGGAAATCGATCAATTTATGGCATGACAAAATATTAGGAAAGACACCTCCTCAAACTCCTCGCCTACAACATTGGATGATCGCGCTGGGGGTGAACACGATCTGGGATATATCTAATTGGGAGCCTGATGAACCATATCGTTGGGTTGGCTGGGTATTGTCGGAGTGCCCTGATGACTTTAGAAGCTGAGAAAACCCTACAATTCATCCATTTGGCTGGGCTAGCATCGATAGCCAAATCCAGGAAGGATCACCGTGGCTGGGGAAGGCAGTCTAGTAGCTACTCAACGTCAGAAGGATACCAATGATTTGCAGCAAATTATAATGTCCCTGTCAATCCTCAAATCTGGAATTACCTTTGGAATTGTAAAACGCTCTCGAAGATTGAAATGTTCATTTGATCACTAATGCATGAGAGAGTTCTCACTCGCGAGAATTTGGAAAAAAGAGGGCTCGCTGGCCCATTTCGTTGTCCCTTATGTGCTGAGGCCTTTGAGAATATCAGCCACTTATTTTTAAAGTGCCCCTATGCCATTTCAGCTTGGAAAGATGTGTTGAAGCGATGGGGAGATGGAGTGCATTTGCTGGATAAAATTCAGGCATGTTTTCTTAAATGGGAAAGCCTGTATCAAGGTGAGTTGAACCAGAAAAATGGAGTAAGAGCCTGCTGGTTGAAACTCCCCAAGATAATTTGCTGGTGTATTTGGAACGAAAGAAACCATAGAATATTTTAGGAAAAGACTCAGCCATAGTGGAAGACTACTATTAAAGTTAAAGCTTTGTTCGGGGAGGTTGTCAGTATCTCAAAGATCCCCAATAATAAAGGAAACCTAACGGACAATGAAAAAAATTGGATGCAAAGTCTCAATATCACAGCTGTAAATAATGCAGCTGCTAATAAGTTGGAAGAATGGGATATCAAGATGGATAACTCTCAGTTTGAACACTGGCTAAAAGAAAGGAAGATTTTTAAACTGTTTTTTGACGGGGCTTCCAAAGGGAATCTGTGGAAGGCCGAGGGAGGTGGAGTCATTATTGATCCAGACAGGAACGTCGAGATTGAATACTGCTGGAACATTCGTTATGATACTAATAATATGGCTGAGACTTATGGGCTCTGGCAAGGTGGCTCTGGCAAGGTCTCAAGCAGCTGCAGAAGAAAGGAGTGGATGAGGTCATGGTTGTCGGTGATTCCAGGGTAATTATTCAGGCATTGAGTGGGGGAAGAAGGAGCAAGAATGAAAGGACAGCAAGGCTGATAAGTAGAATTAGGTCCAAGGCTAAAATGTTCAGGAAGGTCTATTTTTTTCATATTCTTAGGGGGCTAAATGTCTTGGCGGATATTGCAGCCAATAAATCCATAGTTGTAGATCTCAATGAACTTATTGTCAACTCGGTTGTAAGCATTGATATCCCTCCTTAGCTCTTCCGTAGGTTATCGATTGAAGGAAGTAGTGATTGGGATGGTTGTTGTAATGCATTTTAATTTCAGCGATCTCTTTGCTGAGTTTTCAATATAACATAACCGTTCTTGTTAAAAAAAAAATAGACTCAAGTATTGGCCAGGTGCAGCAGGGGGGGCGGGGTTTTCTTTACCCCGGATGACATTATTGAAACTACCTTCTCGTGGGGTCTCGGTATAAAAATAAACAACATTGCCGAAGCCTTAGACCTTTGGCAAGGACTTGTGATCACCAAGAACAAGGGAATTACAAGGCTCACGGTGTTGGGAGATTCGAGAATAGTGATCCAAGCAATGGTTGAAGGAAACCTTCCAAATCATCCGCATCTCAGACAACTTTTATCCAAGATTCAGTCCTTATCTCGCTCTTTCCACAAAACCAAATTTTTTCATGTGCTTAGAATGCACAACAAGGAGGCGGATTTAGTGGCCAACTTAGGCTCCACGCTAAGCCTTGGCTCCCTCTAGATCAACAAGACCCACGAAGTTTTCCCTCTTCCATAGGACCAGGGCTGGTGTAAGGCGTCGTGATCAGAGGATGACGTGTGTGGAGGATGTCGTGAGGAGGACAGGCATCATAGAATTGGCGCTTTGGGCTGGCTCAGACGCGTGGTGTTCATGTGCCACTGCGTGGGAGTTCATGGTAATGCAAGGGGCATTTAAATGCTAGTATGAGGGGCGATTCGTGCAGGCGTTCAGGAGGTAAGCAGTCTCGTCGATCCGCCAGGAGCTGGGAAAGGTAATGTGCAAATTAATGAACTATATGATTATCCCTGGTGGTCTGGTTCTTTCGTGCGTGAGGAGTAGGGATATAAATGCCAGGAAAATGAAGGGGAGAGGAACTGTGATCTGGTTGGTTTGCATGCAAACTGAGATTGTTTTCAGCACTAGTTTTGGGAAGAAGTTGTGAGTGGTGGCGCCGAAGGTGATCAGAAGTGTGGTTGTTGTTATGGCTTCCTCTGAATCGTTGGGATATTCCATGCCGGCTCTGGTTGATTATGATGTTAGGGAGGAAGTGGAGAAGATTAAGGGCACGGTGGGCGTCATTGAATCCGAAGGTGGAAGGAGACCTGGCGTTCTTGAGAAAGGACTTCAAATGCACTATCAGAAAGTTTGAATATGTAATTCTCAGGTTTTTAGCAAATTTGGAGGTAAAAGTTGACAAGCTCGAGTTGAAGGTGGTCAAATTGGAAAGCACAAGCAAATCAGGTTCTTCGTCCTGTCCATTTGGGGATTCCTCATAGCTTGTGGATATCGCTCTGTTTTGTCTCTTGCAGCTGGCTAAATGATTCTGGTCTGTCTATTTCTGAAGTATTTTATGTATGTCTTCCTATCAATTTACTGTTTACTATTAGTTCTAAAAGGTTTCGGTCGACTCTATTAGCATAATGATAGACTAAAACTTATGTTAGCTTTAGTTTCTTACTGTGTTAGTTTGACCCTCTGGTAAGGGTGTTTTGGACCTTCTTTGTTTCTTCCATAAGGGTGTGTTCAAGGATGACTAAGGTTGGTTGACCTACATTGCTGCTTTTATAAGGGCATTTTGTAAGTTGAACCCTGTTTTTGTGGTTATACCACCTCTTAATATAATATAACCATTTATGTATAAAACAAATAGACTCAAGTATTGGCATAAAATCAATAGACGATTTATAATCTTGTACCTACAAATTAGTAGTAGAATAGTGATTTTGAATTGTAATGAAGTGTTAACATATCAAAGGCCTACTTACATTAGTATCACCTTAAGATCAATAGGAATAACAATTTCTTGTTCATATTTACCAAACAAATCCACCACCTGCATATCCTATATGATAAGGAATTCTAGAATCAAGCCTTTTAGCATGCTTCACAAGAGAAAACTAATCATGATTAGTTAACAATGCATGAGAAGAAGTACAAACATAATCTTCTAAGAGGAAACCACAATGCTTGCATCGAATGTTATTAGCTAAATGTTACATTATCTCCATATTGACCCTCTTGTTATTTTTAAACCCACAATAAAACTTGTTAAGAGAATACGTCATTAAGTAAGGGGGCATTAAAAGGCCAACCATGGTTGACTTCACCCTTCTTTGTGAAATAAGAGAGTATGAATCTTTCAAGACCTAAAATACGATTTCCTTTCAAGCTCTACTTCATTATCCAAAACATGGAGAAATATTACTTATGATAAAAATTAAAAGGATGTTTCTTTGCTTTTCTTGGAGGACAAGTCTTCACAGGATTGATGCCAAATCAAGGGCCTCTAAGATAAGTGGGTTGATCAAGGTTGGATTGACATGTCATTTGGGTAGTTTTCTATCTAGAGCTTATCTTCAAAGTATTAACATATTGAGATGTTTTTTGTTTTTTGTTTTAGGAAGTTTTATTGAGAATTTATATTGATATATAAAAAAAAAATAGTACATGTACATGATCATCTATATATCTGGGAGTTCAAAGCGACTCCATATAACGAAGGTCTCCTCTCTCTCTCTCTCTCTCTCTCTCTCTCTCTCTCTCTCTCTCTCCACACACACACACACACACATAAACTATCAGCATAGGGATTGTTCATGCTATGTAGATCAAAATGCCTATTGAACATACTTAGTCCTGGATTGATAACTGACCTGTAAGTCCTAGAGAAGTAACTACTAACCATATGATGGGACCATAAAGAAAATTACTATCTATTTCTAAAAACCAATTTCTAAAAAAAGACTATTAGCGTTTCAAATTTGAAGGAACTAAAAACTAGGAGATTGCTTGGGACTTCCTGCAACATCAGCTTCCTCGAGCTTCTCTTCCACGACTGGACAATGATAGTCCTTGGGTCTTGGCGAGATGGAGAAATATTCCTTGACTAGTAAGCCCACAAAATTTTGAAAGGTGGCAAGGTCCAACAGATTCATGTGCTCCACATGTTTTATTTTTTGCCCACTAGTTGATGCAATGGAAGTTTTGTCATGCACTTGAGGGGGATCCATACTAAGCTACTCTCCATGTTGCATTGGTGGTTTGGAGACTTGAGAAGTGCATGGGGAGGAGGAAATGTGGGGAGCAAGTGTCAGAGAAGGAGGAGGAGGAGGAATGTTCTCCTGAGAGATATCTTAGGTATGCAGGAGAAGTTGGGCAAGCATATTTTTAACCATCCAATAACGTCTGTGCTGAATTCGAGGTCGATGCCCCACTAATCGTTGGATCATTAATTCTTTGTCTTAGTAGTTGAGCATGTTTCTTAGATGCACAAGAACCAAGCTATCATAACCACTATCTGTAGAACCTCCATGTCCTCGACCTATTGAACGACCACTCCCTCTTCTTCCATGACGAGGGGTATCTCTTTAGCGCCATGACATATTCCAAATTGAAACGTAGAGTTGAAGACAATATTTACCCCGCCAATGCAAAGGGCCACTAAGAAAGAAGTCGACCTTCCAAGCCTGCGAACTTGAAGAGGATCAGGCAATAAAGATAAGGAATTTAGAGTTCCAAAGGAGAAAGGTTTCCCTTGGATGCTTGAGAGATCCTCTACTAAAAATTCTAAAACCAAAATTATAAGACCAACAATTAACCTCAGTGGGAGATTGCAGATTAGCATCCCAAGGGATCTTTAAGTCACTAAAAAATTATATAATTACCACTATACCGAGGACTGCTTTGAGTTTAATTTGAAGAGACTTATTCACAATGGAAACTAAGGATGATGGCGGGGGGTTAATTAATAGGCATGAGAAAAGTGTTGTGATCGATCCATGTGGTGGATCATCGTGACATTCACGTTGTTAGCCAAATGCACTGGGATGTCTTGGAGAGCACCTGCATTCGGGAACATATTGAGATGTTATCTTTGAAATATTAACATATTGAGATGTTATCTTTGAAATATTAACATATTGAGATGTTGGCCATTACATTACAAAATGTATAAAGCATAATTTTGAAAAGTCCATGAATTTGATTACTAGGAAGCAACAATAAACAAAGAAGAAGAAATTGTACTTTCAATTTTGAACACATGCGACGCTCACATGGTGCTCATGGTTCATGAATACTTAGTCTCTAAAGAATATATTTTCATGCATCATTGCTAGGTAAATAACAATTTAACTTTATCATAATTAATAGAAGACAAAAGAGCTCGATAATACAATGATTTAATTTACATGTTACAATTGCCTATTACTACCATGGTTAAATTGTTAATTCAAGTAAAACACATATTGTCAAGAATGTTGATGTATTTGTAACTTTGGAATGTATTCATCTATGTATCTTATGTATTGTAACCCGATGTTTATTCCGGGATGTATCTATAATGTAATTGAGTCATGATGCCATGCCCCGATGTTCCGATCGGGAGAATCAATAATGTAAACAAGTCATGTCAAGTCATAGTGGGCAACCCTCCGATTGTCTAAGGGTCAAAGTCCTCGTAGTTCCGGGGCACTAGGGTTATTAGACTCTCCAAGTAGAGGTCGGCCCTAGTAGGGTTTTAGTCATGTCGGGATTAGTATAAATAGAGAGCTGGACTCTCTATTTAGAACACATCACTCACACACTCAAGTGTAGCGCATAGTTGAGGAAGGAGAAGACACTGGGGCTAGACAAGAAGAAGATTACTGCTGTTGGGAGTGCATCTTATTGTTTTAGGGTTTTACCTTTTGTGTTGATTCTATCTCTGAGGAAGTTACAGGGTTTTCTCCATTTATGGTTTCCCCGATGAAAAACACTGTGTTCATTGTCTCTTGTGTTTGATTGATGTACTTGTTCTCTCAGTAAAGATCCTAACATAATTCTAGCTTGAATGTTGAAAAACTAACATGGTATTAGAGCTAACCTGAGAAGAAGACACTATGCAGCTGTAGGAACTAGGGCTTCCTAGTTTGTGGATCTCTCTCCACATATTTTTCAACAAAAATAAGGTGGAATAACTCTCCTCCTTAGGGCGCATCTTTCTATCGAAGCAGAATCCAATTCTGAGGTTTTTCAGTTTTGGACCTGTCACTACTGCCGAAAATTAGGGCTTTTCACAGAAGAGGAATTTTTTAGTGAGCCCAGGCCTAGATTGATCTCCTCCCCAGAATCGAAGTTAGGGACAAAATTCAAGGCATTTGGGTGGACAAAACTCTGGAAAAGCAAAACCCTAATTTGCTCCTGAACCAGCTCTACAGGATTTCAGCTCAAATTTCAGATCCGACATCTTGACCTGGTAAGATCTAAAATATTTTGTATTTCCATTTGAGGTTCTCAGTTAAGATGTCTCATCATACCAAGCTTGATGAAAAGCTTGAGGGAGATGATAACTTTCGAGCTTGGAAGTATAGGATCTCCCTGGTCCTGGAGGAGAATGAGTTAGACTCCTACATCCATGAGGAGGTTCCAGTTCCAGAGGGAGATGAGGCTAAGGCCTTGCATAAGAAGAAGTTGGTTATGGAAAAGAGGATCATTGGTGATTCTATCAAGGATCACCTTATCCCACAAGTGTCATCTCTCAAGACACCTAAAGCTATGTTTGATGCCCTAACCAAATTGTTTGAAGGGAAGAACATAAACCGAAAGATGCTCTGAGAAACCAACTGAAGAATGTGAAGATTCAGAATGTATAGACCATCCAGTCTTACTTCACAAGAGTTTCTCAGATCAAGGAACAACTAGAAGCAGTAGATGAAGAAGTGGAAAATGCAGAGATTGTGATGACTACCTTGAATGGTCTTCCTAGGTCATGGGATTCTTTCATCCAAGGAATCTGTGCTAGAAAGAAGTTAGTCAAATTCAGTAGACTATGGGAAGAGTGCTCTCAAGAAGAAGCTCGGATAGCAACTCGAGAAGAAAAGATGGGAAGTGAAGATCAAGCTCTCATGGTACACTCCAAGTCAACAAGAAGGAAAACTCACCACTTCAGAGGTAAGCACTCTCACAAAGATAACACTATAAAAGATTTGTCTAGGATAATATGTTATACATGTGATGAAGCAGGACATTATGCAAGGAATTGTCCTAAGAAACCAAAGCCAACAAAGAGGAGCAACAAAAGAAGACATCATGCTCATACTGCAGAGGATGATGAACCATCCAAGAAAAGATCCAGATATGAAAGTGAAGACTCTTCAAGCGAGGATGAATATGCTTTGATCTCCGCTCTCACAGGTAACATTACTCATGGAAGTGATGATTGGCTCATAGACAGTGGGGCTTCCAAACACATGACTATATTTAAGGAATCCTTTGTGAGGCTGTCAGAACATGAATCATCTCACAAGGTGAAGCTAGGAGATGACTACCAATATCCAATAAAAGGTAGTGGGGAATCTTCCTATAAGCTAGACTCTGGAAAGTCTCTAATAATGAAGGAAGTATTGTTTATGCCAGGACTTAAGAAGAACCTCCTTTCCATATCAGCATTAGATGCAAAAGGAATGCGGGTTGCATTCATAGATGGTCAAGTCATCATGTGGCCAAAAGGAAAGACTATCGATGATGCGGTAGTGATTGGAGAACAAGAAGGGGGATTGTACAAATTGAAGGGCCATCCAGAACAAGCCTTGGTCCATGACACAGTAGAGGCAAGTGAACTTTGGCATAGAAGGCTTGCACATGTGCATTACAGAGCACTACCTATTGCAAGCAAAGTTGTCGAATGTCTTCCAGAAATCTAAGCAAAACATGATGGGGTCTGCAAAGGATGTGCAAAAGGAAAGAATACAAAGAAGACATTTCCAAGCAGCGAAAGCAAAGCAAAAGGAATCTTGGAAATCATCCACTCTGATGTATGCGGTCCTATGTCATCAAACTCTCTAAGCGGGTATGCATATTATGTTTCTTTTATTGATGACTTTTCTAGGAAGACATGGGTTTACTTCATGAAGAACAAAGACAAAGTATTCAGTAAGTTCAAGGAATTCAAAGCCTTGATCGAGAACCATACTGAAAAGAAGATCAAGACCTTTTGATCAAATAATGGCAGAGAATTCACTTCAAATGATTTCAAAGAGCTATGCAAAGAATCAGGGATCAAGAGGGAGTTGTCCACTCCTTACAATCCACAACAGAATGGGATTACAGAGAGGAAGAATAGAACTATCATGGAAGCTGCAAGAGCAATGCTTCATGATCAAGATCTTCCTATGCATCTTTGGGCGAAAGCTGCCAGAATAATGGTGTATGTACAGAACCGTACTCCACATAGAGTACTCAAGAACAAGACTCCTGAAGAAGTCTTCTTCGGCAAGAAACCAGAAGTTAACCATCTCAGAATATTCGGCTGTCATGTGTACATCCACATTCCAAAAGAGAAGAGGACTAAATTAGATCCTTCAGGAAAGAAGGGTATATTTGTGGGATACTCTGAAAGCTTGAAGGCTTACAGAATATATTTCCCAGGATACAAGAAGATTGACATCAGCAGGGATGTGACATTTGATGAAGACACAGCTTACAACAAATCCAGAAAGAGACCTGCTGAAGAACCTAAAGAAGCAGAAGCACCCAGAATTCATGATACAACCATGAATGAAGAAAATCAAGAAGAAGATCGAGAATTTGAAGAACCACAAAGACTTGTAGATCCACCTCTGGAGAAGAATCCTCATAAGAGGAAACCTGCTTGGGTACAAGAACTTATCCAAGGTGCGAAAAGATATGGGGCTCCAGAAGAGAATCACAGAGAAAGAAAGAGGGCCAGATCCTGCTCCGGGTATGTAGCTTTACTATGTGATTTCATTGATAAAGAACCTTCCAGTTATGAAGAAGCGGCAGAATGGAAAGAATGGAAGGATGCTATGATTGAAGAATACCAATCAATCATGAAGAATGATGTTTGGGATGTTGTCCCAAGACCAGACAGGAAGTCAGTTGTGACTTCCAAATGGATCTACAAGATCAAACATGCTGCAGACGGTAGCATTTAAAAATACAAGGCAAGATTTGTGGCTCGGGGTTTCTCTCAAAAGGAAGGAATAGACTATGAAGAAACATTTGCACTTGTAGCTAGATACGCTTCCATCATATCAGTACTTGCTTTGGCTGCAGTGATGAAATGGAAGATACACCAGATGGATGTCAAGACTGCTTTCTTGAATGGTGGAGTAGAAGAGGAAGTGTATGTAGAACAACCACTCAGTTTTGAGACACATGACAGGGAGTCCCATGTATGTATATTGAAGAAAGCCCTGTACGGTTTGAAACAGGCACTCAGGACCTGGTATGGCAGAATTGACAGATTTTTATCCAGTTTGGGCTTTACCAAGAGTAAAGCAGATTCCAACCTTTACTACAAGGTTGAAGATTGTTAAATTTTCATATGCTTAGCTAAGACATCAGTATTTCATTTCATTTTCATGACAAAATCATATAAATAGGATCACTGAAAGATAGACAAGCACAACCATACAAAAAGAACACAAAGATTTATCCTGGGAAAACCCTAAAGGGAAAAACCCAGCAAAAGCTTCCTCAATATAGATGCCCCAAAAAGATAAAAGATAAAACCAGCAAGGAGATCAAAGCCTGATCCTCCTCCTTCTCCAGCTACTTCTCTTCTCCACTAATGCGCTACACAAGTGAGAGACTGTGTGTCT